>RJWJ010001807.1:0-117383 GCA_004363605.1 Indri indri
GATGGCTTCATTTTCCCAGCTCCACATAATTTTGGAGCTGGAAGTAATTTTATAGATCATCTACTCTAGCTCCTTATTTTACAGATGAGAAACACTGAGGAACCCCAGAAGATAAACGAAATCCTAAATTTTATATTTCTTTAGTGATGAAGCAAAAACTCAAATGCATGTCTTTAGGTACCTGACTCTTTTTCTGATGAATTTTAGATCCTCTTCAACTTTTATTTGTTTTCATCTTAATTAAATCCATGGGGGTTTAGGGTTTTTATTGTTATTGTTTTGTGTTTTTAGTCTAGACCTATGTACGTCTTATATCCTCACCTAGGTTTGAAGCGACTTCACGGTAAAGTTTGTGCATTATGGTTTTCTGAAATAAAAATGCTGCTGTTTGCAAAGTCAACGTGAAGGATGCTTCAACAAAAATAATCCAGAAATGTGATCTGACCCCAATTGAATAGAACAAATAAGTGATTCAGTCATTCTTTTACATTTAACTAGTGTTCTTAAACCACCATATACATGTTTAAGAGCTAAACATATTTAAAAATATGACTATTTGGGTACATCTTCTGTCTGCCTTCATAAAGCTTCTGAAAAACATGCAGTACTTGGGTTGTTCTCTACATGGAGAAGCATTTCACAGAAATACATCCTGCTGGACATCATTATGGTACAAAACACTCTCAAATCTGCCCATCCCTGACCTGCCTCCATGACATTAGACAGTATCTATTAAGAGCTGCGTATCTCAGTAGGAAAATTAATTGCATTGTAAATCTCATGCATGCAACTGGAAGAAGATAGGAACTTGCATGCGTGCAGTGAGTCTAGCCTGCCTCAAGTACACATTCATGGATTCCACACATTTTCAGGTGATGCCATTTTTCTACCTCATACGGATATTACTGTTAATTTCTGCCCACAGGAAACACCATGAAAGTCTCCGGGAAGGGCATGCTTATAAAAATAAATAACAAAAACACATTTCTAAAAAAATTATAATGTCCTGTCTTTGGAGAAAAAAATTATCTTCATTTTTTTTAAAAATAATGCAATAAGAATAGTATATTCCACAGGACTGGGGCTACAGTTTGTATATGCTTACGTCACCCCTCTGCCTAACTGTTACAAAATGTGGAGAAACTCTATTTCTCAAGAAGTATGTTAAGTTTCTGCAAAGGCCTTTTTCTCTGTCTTTAAGTGCGCTCAGACCATTCCTGCCTTAAGGGAAAAGCAAAACAAGAAAGATTGTCACCTCAGTGCTTCTTACAAGCTGTGCTGCACGTTTTCCGCCTTCTTGCCCTGAGCCTGTTACCTCTCCTTCCCTCCCAGACCTCCCTCTTCAAATGCCTGCAGTGTGGTTTTCACCCCTTACCCACCGGCACCAAACTCCTAGGGTTACGAAGGGCCTCCCTTGCTCAACCCAAGAGGAGCTTCCTATCCTGGCCTGCTCCTACTGGCCTCCCGTCCTTGTTCAACCCTGCTGGCCACCCACCCTGCACTTTTGCTCTCTCTCGGCACCTCCGACAGCATATTACTGCTGATGACTGCGGAACTGCTGTCACGGCTCTATCTCCCGCTGTCTTTTATTTTCAGCAACCTGCTCCTCAATGCTGAGTGTCTCCAAGGCTCTGTTTTCGGTACTCTCTGCCATTCTCTATTTTCATCCCTTTACAAAATAAATCCAGAAGAGGCTCCCATGGCAACCTCCATAGTAGAGTGACTATATTTGACAACAAATTATTGTATATTTCAAAATAGCTGGAAGATTTGAAGTGTTTCCAACACAAAAAAAATGATAAATGTCTGAGATGATGAATATCCTAAATACCCTGATTGGATCATTACACATTATATGCATGTATAAGAACATCACATGTAACCCACAGATACATACAATTATTACGTATCATAAAGAAATAAATACAAATGTCCAAGTAATCAGGAAACAACTTAAAACAATAATAATGATAATCCCATCTATACATTGGCCGACCTCATGCCTCCCCAGTGTTCTGCTCTTACAGGCTCCAAGCGGACAGCCTGCTTGACTCTATCAACTTGAACACATCTCAAATGGAGCCGTCCTCTTTCCCCAAAATGCGTTACTTCTGTCCGACAATGTTGTTGCCACACCAAGTTCTGCTGGGCTGCTAGGAAACTTGGAATCTGTGGCCATCTTTCATAGTCCTATTTCCTTTCTCTTCCGTTAGCGCAAACTTGCCGCACATCTATTAGGCCACCACGTAAGACACTCTGAAATATCCCTTTCACAGAGTCTTTCCTCTATTTTTCTGAACGGCCTGTCCTTTTCCCTTGGTCCAGATGCTTGGTCACCCACGTCCCCACACAAGGAAGCTCTAATTAGCACACACTTCACGTCCCCTTCTCTCCAGCCCTGTGCCTCTGCTTCTCCTTCAAGGCCTTTCACACGTCCCCGTGATTCCCTTAACGCACGTCCCTTCTAGTTAAGGCTTTCTCCCCATTATAATGCAAATCCTCCATTTTTATCCTGGGGAGGGAGGCTGCCTCATGCCTTTGGTATAAAATGATTTCCCATCTACCATGTGTGTCCCCATAACACCTGCTCTTAAAAATCTCTCTGTCTCCTGAAGCTATGTAAATATTTCAAAGCCCTTTTCTTACGTTCTACCTCCCTGTGGCGTCTTTCCTGAACGCTCCCCTGTGCTCCTACTGAGGCAGTGCCTGGCATACTGCTCGCCTACCCAGTGTCCACCCTCCTCCTCCTCCTCATTATCAGAACCACGATGTTGAGGATGACAACGTGCCCAATTAAAATACTGACCAGCCCGATTCCCTTGCAACGGGGAGCAGCCGCAGGAAGAAGGCAGACTCGCGGGTGTGTGCTTTCACTCTAGAGACGTTTGGTTTCTGTCTGCCTACACCTTGGACCTACGCTCACCGTTGCAGGAGCCACCATGCAAGAATTCCCACTGGCAGAGCAAGACAATCCTAACTCCCCAAGACAGGATTCGCAAAGCAGTCATGGGCTCTGCATCCCAAGTTCTTGTTATGTCAGAAAAATATAGAACAAGGTTCTACTCATTTAAGCTGCTATGGCTTCAAACTGCTATTACTCACACATAGCATACTGCATATTTTGGTGCCGCAAAACGATTGCAAATTGTTACCAACTTCATGTGTTTTCAATACTGTATCCCCAACTACACTGTAAAAACTTATCAAAATCAAAAGTAAAAAGAAACTAAACAAATAGAACCTTTTTAGACCATTTTCTTAAGGCTCACTTTCATCCATCAACTCAGTATTTTGTTTTCCAAATTGTGTTCTCAAACATCTAAGGATTCAGAAGCTAATCCTTGACTTCTCTGAATAGTGAGAGTCATTAAGTTAACCATCTCACTTAGCCTGGCTACGGGAATTACAAACTGTTGCCACAGCACATGGACAAACTGCCAGACTAACCATCGTGGATCATTATCAAACACAGGAGTGTAAATGGTCTGGACTGTCTTTGGCAATCTAGTTAACTTATTCATTCTAACCAATCTGTGCATTATGTTCTTTTACTGCATGACTTGGTGCTGTGCCCTCTCCAAGTCTGCAGTTTGTAGCACTGGAGAAGGAATTGTGCTCACTGTGTATCAAAATAGAGCAGGTATCACATTATGTGCAGGGTCTATTCGAATTGTTTGTGGAGGGGTTTACTGTTCCTTAGATGAGCTGTGGACTAACCCTTTTCCTCTCCTCAATGTGGCTTCCTAAGAAGAACACAGGCGCAGCAAATGAGATAGCAACAGAGATTTCCAGGTCAGTCTCATCAGCAAAGGGAGGACAGAACAGAAGGAGGCCTTGGGGCTCTTTGCTCTTAGGGAGTTCAATGGTTTCCTCTCAATAGTCAAGAATCAATGAGTGTGCCAGGAGAGAATTCTTGGAGGGATGAAAGACATCCCTGTAGGCCTTCAAAGCCCTGAAATACAATCCTTTTGTCATTTTGCAAGAAGAGCTCTTTGAGGGCGGGTGTCTCCGGCCCTCTCCCTGTGGAGCCTTCGATGTGGTCCAGCTCAGCCATGGAATCTGCCTGTTTACTGATCCCTCTCTGATAAGGGCTGTCCATAAAGGGATACTGTCTGTGCAGAACCTGATGAGGAAGCGCTGCTCCCGGCCAGGATGGGTCCTGCTCAGTAGCAGGCAGCTGGCCCAATGGGCCCAGTGGCCCGTGACAGGCCCTCGGTCTATAGCTTCACAGCCACCCTGGTGACTTTCTTAGGCTCTATAGGAGAAACAGACAGATGACAGAATGGGCTCATGCATTTGCAGCACAGATCCACATACTGGACTCCAAAAGTCAAGAGAAACTCAAACATACACACACACACACACACACACAGACAATGGGAAGAAGGGTATCTCTGCCTCATAACACCATTGACTTAGCCATAAATGACACTGTTAGAATCATCATAAGTCACAGCCTGTACGATGTAAATATCTTCAACTACATCATATATATATATTCATATATATATATATTCATATATATACATACATTTCAAATAATGTTAAACTTGATTAAAACCATCCAGGATAATAATGTGAAAAAAGGAAGAAAGATAATCTGTGTTCAAATCATTGGGTTTTATTTGCAGAAAAAGTGATGAAAAATTAAAACCCAAGTTATTACTCACAACTGCAAACTTTAAATAAAAATAATTAAAAAGTAGGTTTTCTAATTAATCCCAGATTAACCAGGATCAGCAATTAGCTATTACTAATAACTCTGCCACATATTTAAGTAGCCCCACAATTCCCCAGCACACCAGCAGGCTTTAACAAATCTTGTAGTATACACATGCGCTGTGTGTTACAAACACACATTCCACATAGAAGCAGAGAAATTCCTTTTTCCTTCTCATGGGGAGTTCTCACTTGGGAACAGCTGAGCCCTGGTTTGCCTTGTTCACTCAGACTCTGGTTAGCATAAGTCCCTTCCTGTCTTCACAACACATCAGACTTGGCCTCCAAAAGTGTCTAAATTTGTTGTCCAAGACTCAGATTTTCTCCCTTAACAAGGGACTACCTAGGGTGTTTAGGGGGCTCACCTCAAAGCTGTTTTCATAGTAGATATTTAAATATTAAATCACAAACTTCTGCTATGCACATACTATGTATAGAGTTAAGGTTATTTTTTAAAAATTAAATATATTTACAAAACTCACAGATAAATCTGTTGTCTATACATTTAAGCAGGAGATTAAAATTCTATGTTCTCTCACACTCATTAGCTACATTAGTCCACCTTATTTAACTCAAATTTAGTTTCCAGTGATTCTAGTATTATGTTCTTAGTATTTCCTGATAACTGCCATACTTAGTCAGATGGACTTCTTTTATAAATATCAGTGACAACTGTACCTTGACACTGAGGAAAGGCAGGAAATACTGCCTCAGCCTCCTGAGTAGCTGGGACTACAGGCATGCGCCACCATGCCCGGCTAATTTTTTCTATGTATTTTTAGTTTTCCAGCTAATTTCTTTCTATTTTTTTAGTAGAGACAGGGTCTCGCTCTTGCTCAGGCTGGTCTCAAACTCCTGAGCTCAAACGATCCGCCTGCCTCGGCCTCCCGGAGTGCTAGGATTACAGGCGTGAGCCACCGTGCCCGGCCCGAGAAACCTTTTCTTTAAGAGGGCCTGTGTGAGGTACCACAACTTAGAGAAGGAAAAGAGGGTAAAAGAGATGAGAAGGGGGAAAGAAATATTATTTATGTCTCATATTCCTCATCCATTGCCTTAGAGTTAATTCATTTATGAAACATAGAAATTACAGAACATATAGCCAGAATATTTTGTCTAGATTCCCTTTCTCTATAGTCACCCTGATTCAGTAAGCATCATTTCCAAAACTTCGTGTAAACCTTGAAAAACCTTTACATGATTTCCCATAATCATCAGTTTCCTCATTTAATATTGCAAATGATTCTTTAAGCTATTTTACTTTTCCTCAGTCCATCATTTTGCCTCAAATGTAAATTTTCATTTTTAAAAATTTTATTTTATAACTATAACATATGTACCTTTAATTCACTTTTTCTTATGTAAAGCAAAATTTTAAAATATTAGTAATCCTGTTCCTTCTTTCAAAAACATGCTTTTATAAAACAACCTGGACAATTTCAGGAGAAACAAAGACTTCTGGGAAAAGTTATTACAAGATCTTTTTAAGATCTTAAATTCTAAGACATAATCCTCAATCTGAGATGTATTTAAATATTGATCTGAAGACCTGATCTTTTCACTGTTCCGCTGAGATCTGACACTGGAAGGACAATGGAAGTATTATTGTAGAGATACATCTTAATTCACAAACTCAAGGTGTGCAGGTAATTGAATCATCAGCATTTTACATAATTTAGCTTAATATTTATTTGTTCCCATATTTCATGCAGCTGGGAGAATATGCTAGCTTCAGTTTTGTGTGTGTAGGAGGATGGTGGGGGTAGACCAATGTTACTGTCCCAAGGCTCTGTTAAGTTTCTGGAGCTAACATTCTGGGGCTTACACAGTAACGAAAACATAGGTGTCACATGGCTACTAGAGAAAGAATTTATCAGACAGGGTTCAACCAGAGAAGCATACCAGTAGAATATCAATACTGATACCTATATCTATATTTAAATATAGAACCATGGGAAATATATATATGATTTTATATCTGCTATTTATATCAATAATATATTGATATTTATAGATTATATATCATCTAGCTATATCTATAGATACATAAATTGACACATACATAAGAAATATAGGCATCAATATTATATATATCCCATACATAGAAAAATAACATATCCATCTATGTATCCTATATATATTCTATACATTCTAAATCTACATCATATATAGAGATATATACACATGGACATGTGCATATATATCTCCTAATCCAATATAGCATATATAAATGTATGAATATATACCTGTAGATAGACAAATTGATTAGTAGATATCAGATATGTATCTACCTATTTGTACCAGTTCACAGTTACTGCATATTTATTGATATAGCTAGAGGGCTTTACTACATCACTCTGACATTACATACTTGTGGAGCTGGTTAAGCAGTCTCTGTAAGGCTCTTGTCTCTGCATTTGATGCTAGAGCTAGACATCCACCGGGCAGGCGGTCAGGGAGGGAAGAGAAACATTAAGTGGGAGAGATCAGAGGTGAGCTAGAGCCTACAAGTGTGTGTTGGTGCCTCACAAGGACAGACTGAAACCCATGTCAGTTCTCGGCACCTCTAACCTTGGTGATGAGGGTGTCCTGCAGAACCCAGGGCCCTTCATCATGGATCTAAACACATGCACCTCCCCGGGAAGTTGGAGAAGCTGAAGGAGGCTTCAAGGGAAGGTGGAGCAGTTGCAGACTCAGCCACAACTTCATGCTGACAAGGCGATTCAGCAGATCAGCAACCAGAGACGGGCTGCTGCTTCCCTTCCACCCTCTTAATCCTCCGGATCTCCCTTATGGACCACCCTAATGAGCAACACATGGCAAAGAGATTTCTGGCAAATGTAATTCAACCTAGACAAGTTAACACATTACAAAGCCAACACGGAGACCACGTGGTAGAGGCTTCTAGTAATCTTGCCCTGAAGTTTAGTAACAGAATTTCTATATGCTCGTTACATTTTTTGTCAAAGAGACTGCATTTCGTAGATGTCCCTGAAGATGGATGCAGCTGTTTGATTAAGTTCTGGCCAATGAGTGGAAGCAAAGTGTTGCTTCTGGATAACAGCTTCAGAGGGCTAGGAGAGATGGCATTTCTCCTCTTTTTCTCTTTCCACCCTGCTTTCTGGAACATGTTTGTGAAGGTTAGCACCCCAGCAGACATCTTAGAGCATGAGGCACAGTAGAACGAGAGCCAGAAGCAGCCTGGGTCCTTGACGGCTTTATAAGGCCCCCATATCATCCCCATACTGCCTCCTCCAGACTTCACACGAGTTGAGATGAACTTTTAGTTTTTTATGCTGCTACTATTTGTGTCTTCCCATTGCATAATGCTCACTGACACTTAAGCCTTGGGATTTAGACATGAGTCCGCCCGGGAGATTAATTACAAAATCTAGCCATGTCCTCATGACCCCTTCAGCCTTGGGGGTTCCCCCTGGCGTTCATAACATGGGGAATACAGGAACCCTCTGCCTTCTCTGCACTGGGCACAGGAATCTTGGGGAGACTCTCTAAGGTCCCACACTGTCTGCTACTTTGAGATTTGTCAAGCAAGCAAGGTTCCCACCTTTAGGATTTCCTGATAAGGGGTGTGGTAAGGTTGCCAGATAAATTGCAGGATTCCCAGTTAAATTTCAATTTCAGGTAAACAGTGAAAAAAAAATGTTGGCAAGTCACACGGGCTTGCACATTCCATCAGGTGCAAGAACATAGCCGTCTCAAGACTGAACGTGAAACAGGAAACAGGAAAACTATAAAATAAAACCAGTAACTCAAAAAGCAAGGCATGTGGGGGTTATTTAATGTAGAGGCGGACAGTCCTATGCAGCCAGTCGACTTTGAGGACAACCTCTGCACTACAGGCTTAAACAGAAGTGACCAACACGTAAATTAAAGCCTCCGGGTTCTACTGCAGGGGCAAGGAGATGGGAGATCTATTTATAAGTATTATTTTCTACATAAATGGGTGAACACACTTAAGAATAACACATGTTTTAAAAGGCTTCTGTTTTCAATAAAATTCACACATGTGGGAAGCTTCAGTCACTTTCTTATGATGCTGAATAAACTAGAATGGCCAAAAATGCTTGCTTTCATTTTCTTTTTTCTTTTTTTATTGCAGTGTAAATAGTCTACTAATGACCAAAGATATTAATATGCCTCCCAGGTGCCTCATTTAACACCAGAAAATGAAAAATATTGTATTTAACATTTACATGTCTCCCTTTGTATAGTTCAGGGATGTTTCCTGAGATAACATTTTAAAAACCTGACAAAACTTTATCTGTAAAAAGATCTATTTAGCTTAATGAAGTGAAACAAAAAAGGTTTTGAACTGTGGCTCACAGACAGGAGGGATGCCCAAGCAAGCTCTAAATCACCTTGTGTTAGTCATCAATCCATAGATGGTTAGCGGCCCTTCTGTCATTTTGCCTTCCCCAAGAACAGAATCTGCTTAATGTTTTCAGAGCCAATACGAGGCTTATGTTACCCCGGTATTTAAACAGCAATGGCTCTGGTTTGTAGACTCCTCATTGTTGGGCTGCAAGGTCATAGCAATGGCATTCGGATCACACCACTATCGCCACTGCCACAGCAATCCTTAGTGTGCTTCTCATTGCAGAGGATGAAATCCCCATCAACGCATCAGGTTAAAATGATTCCTACCAATTGCATTCTTAATTAAAGAAAAAGAGCAACAACTTACCATGCATACTTTTGTTGTTTTGGTTGTTGCTGGTGAAACCAAAACAGCAGAAAGTGCAAAGACATGCAAGGTAGAAGTGCCAGAAACAAAAGGATGTATGGTCTGGAATATAAATAATATTTTCCCTAGAGATGCCATTGGCATCTAATGGATGCTTTTAAAGCAGATTTGACTCTTGACTGTGATTGTTACAACCAAATTAACACAATGCTTCCTAACTCAACAAAAACCAAAAACAAATTTGAAGACAAAACAAAGAAAGGGGGGACATCTATAAAAGACACTTCTGATGATCAACAAAAGTCTGTGCCAAAACCAACGTCAATCCTGTGCTGAATTCTCCACTGGAAACATTTTCTGGCAGAATCTCTCTTGCTGGTGTTCATAAAAATGAATAGTAACACTTTTCAAGATTCTTAAATCTCAGAAACACCTTTTATTGGGTGTTACTATGCTGCATTGTTAGATAGAAGCTGCTTTATGTTATAGACACTCAGGGCCCGTGGTGCTGAAGTTCTACTCACAGCACCAAATTCTCTAGTGTTATCACAGACCTGTCCCTGGGAAGAAGTTGCATCTTATAACTTTACACCAAACCTTAGCTCACTTCAACACTACATAGTAAATGACCTGTGTGCTGATACCTTTGATGTATTCTTACAGCTTTAAAACATTATATTCTGAAATGATTGCTTATGCCCAAAGTCCATCTCTAAAGATGATGAACAGAAGCATTCTTTTTCTCCAAATCGGCTCAGTTCCTGGGGTCAGACATTCAGTGTTTATTTATCCAAAGGAAAACGTATTTGGAAGTAGTCTCCAAATCATCCTATCGCAAAAATTATCTGAATCCATTCCTTTCATGAGTTTGGATAGCAAGTATTCAGTTAACAAGAAGTTGGGAAGCGAAAGAGATTTTGTATATGCTGTTAGTTCAGATATACTTGTTATTCTTACTGCAGTGTCTTCAAATATTTTCCATTAAACTTTGCATGTGTGGTGATAATGTATAGATTAAGACAGGTATCAGAACGCAATGCAGTGGGAAAGGGAGCTCATTCTTCAACAAACTGCTCAACTGTGGTCATTTACAGTCAATCCACTTAGTATTCTTTTCTTCAGTAGTTTAAATAGATACAGATATAGATACGTTTATATCACATGTATAAATATTTATATCTGATATTTGCATGTTTATGTATTATATATACATGTATTATATATATTTATATAAATTAATGCATACCAATATATGTAAATATTTACATATAAACGTATGCGTGTGTGTGTGTGTGTGTGTGTGTATGTGTTGATAAGGAAAACCCCCATCTATTACTTGGCACATCAGCCACCTGAGACCCCCACCCCTCACAGAAGACGTGCATCAGCATAATACTAACCTATTAACTGGCCCATCAACTAACCTATTACCTGGTGCATCAGCATAACACTAAACCTATTACCTGGTGCGTCAACATAATACTAACCTATTACCTGACACATCAACCAACCTATTACCTGGCGGGCATTAGCCACCTGATACCCCACCTCTCAGACCACCCCAACTTAATAAAAGTGGGAAAAATCGGGTAGATGGGGCTCAGAATTTGGTGGCGATACCCCTCTGAGCCCACCCGGCACCAGGGAATAAACTGACTCTCTGACTCTCCTTGGGCCGCTCGGTTTGTCCTCAGGACCACCGGCTGTAACACTTGCTGTAACAGGATTACTTTTCTTTTGGCCTTTGGACAGTGTCTGTCCTTGAACTCTAGACTGCTCCAACCAGGGAAGGAACTTTCTCTCTGCTTCTGCCATCCATACCCTTTCAACTTGGTAGTCAGTTAGATTTTTATTGTAGGTAGAATTGACTGTTTTCCGAAGCACAAATACAGTTATCAATTTAAGTTTAAAAAAAAACCTCAGAATATATATTTTTCTTGAAGCGCATAAAGTAATCTTAAATTCTCCTAAACTCACGTGTGGAATTATGGGCCAGCTGACTTTCCTGGCAGCTTCACAGTTTCTCTGCGGGAAGTTTTCCATGATTTAAGTATTAGACTCCGACGACTGAAGATTTTGTCACGAACTCGAAACAGATACTTTAGACTTTTTTGTTTTGTTTCTTCTGGTAATGCGTGTCAGCTAATCTATTAGATTGAATGGAATTTATCCATATGTAAAAAGTTGTTCAAACATTGACGTGCTTCTATTAGATAAAAGTTTATGCTGTTTTACCCAACAAAATCTTTTCACTTGTCAAAAAAAAAAAAAAAAGAATATACGACTGAAAGTTCTGATGTTTATGGAGAGAATGATTCCATTGTTAATGAGTGTGGTGTGTGTATTTCCCCAAGAAGACCCACAATGTTCAACAGGTTCAAGCCTGAGTTAGCAAATAAAGACAAAATTAACACAGCCAGACGGGAGAAAATTCTGCAGAGGATGCAGGACTCAGGTCCTCGGAGATATAGAAGCATGTTCATTTCTTCTTCTTACTTGACTGAGGAAATTAGAAAAGGAAAGGACGAAATAAAAAAAAATTTTCCAGACAATAAACAAAAGCAAAGGGTTTTTTTTTTTTTTCTGTTTTGTTTTGTTTTCCCGTAGGGACTAAATTAATGTCATGAAGACTAAAAAAAATGTGTTATCCGGAAATGTGCAAGATGGCTGCAAATTAGACATGGAAGGTGGAGAAAAATGCCCTCTAAGACAAACTGCACCACACAGTGGAGATGGCTGTATTCAGGTGACTGTAAGCTGGAGCACCCCAGATGCGAAGATCAGAGTGTCTCTGCAGGGTGGCTTTGGCTTAGAGATTGATGGTGACTTAGGGGTGTTATTAGAAAAGATAGCCCCATCAGAGAGCATGTTAGAAATACAGGGAGAGCAGGCACATTTGGTATAATGGCTGCACACAGCGAATAGTGATCAGTTAGAGTGCAGAAAGTCAAGAACGTGTCTTCAAGGAGAAGACACCTGAGGGAGGACGAAAGGGGAAGAGTACAGAGACGTGAACGTTCGGGGAGTTGAGTACGGATATCTGCACTGGCCACCTGCATGGGGCGAAGGGACACTCAAGCTAGCTCAGAGGACTGGATCTGAATGAAGAAGAACACAGCAGACCAATGAGAGCAACCTGCAGGACTTCTGCCGCACCTCCTGGGCCACCCAAAGCCAGGTAATAACTGTTTTGCTACTATTCTTCACCCCAGCTGATTCTTGGAGAAATACATATTGGAGCAAAGCTGGTATTAGAGCAGGAAGTTATAATCCAAGAGCAACAACACTAGGGGATGCTACATGACATTCATGTTCTCTTCTTCCTGACTCACAGGGCCCCAGCTTTATAAATTTTGCTTCTGTCTTCCTCATGTGGCATAGTACCACATGACACAGCTCCGGACAATGAAATAAAACACATGTATCTAGATGGGGCTTCTAGAAAACCTCCCTGAAATAAACAGACTCAACAGATATGCAAACTTTTCCTATTTTGCCTTCCTAATTCTTCCTGTATGGAACCTAGGTGCAATGCCTGGAGTTGGAGCTGCTATCTTGTCAGCACTGGAAGGCCAAGAATTTACAGAAGCCTTATTCCTGACACCCTTAAGTAAATTAATGCCAGAGACCACCTACCTCTGTAATTTTTCATATATGATGCAAAATTAACGCTTATTTTTGAAGCCATTGTGTAGTTATGTTGTCTATAATTTGCCACCCAAAAAATTCCTTAACAGATAAAGCAAATTAGGTAGGACAATTTTAAGAAATTTCCTAATTATAATTGCCCCTCATTGTATGGCCTGAATTAATAAAATGCCGATATGCTGAGAACTTGGACATAAAGGTTCTGAGGCAGTTGTGTGCCCTTTAGGAAATACAAGTTTGAAAGAGAGGAATGAAGACTGCAGTGAGTATCAGAGGACAAAGAAGAGGGATCACACATCAGGCACTGAGCTCCAGGCCCCAGAACACTCAGGGTACTGGGCTCTGCAGATGCGAGGGTGGAGACGTTTGTCTTCGACCCACTAGAGCCATGCAAAACACTCTCCCTCCTCCCACAGTCTTGGCAGAGATCTGATTTATTTATTTTTTCCCCCAGATAACTTGGGCTGAAATGGTTTGTTATCTGTTATCATTTTTGAGCTTCTATGTTTTAAGAAATAATGTTCTTCAGAGCAAATGATTTATTGATATTTTTAAAAGTCTTGCTGAGCAATGTCAGTCCTTGGACTAGTGGTTATGAAACACTGTCAATTGATTTTGATAGATATGTAGCAACCTCAACCAAAGATGGCCAGCTAACAGGCCAGTGCGATAGTTGCTGCTGACTAGTGGGGAAATGTAGACAGGTGGCCGTGGGTCCTTTCCCTGACTCAGTCCTGTTGGGCAGTGCTGTTCATCATGCGGATGACAATATGGGTATTCCAAGGGACAAGATATGGAAATGACAGTCTGTGAGTTAGAAAAGAGAATCTGGATCTCAACAGTTTGGAAAAAGCTCTTAAGATCAACATGATTTTTTTAAATGCAAGGGCACAAATATTATGTAAACATTAATAGAAACACAAAATTAATGATAAAAGGATAAAGAAGACTATCCCCAATCCTATACCACCATACTATTTCTATATTTGTTTCCTTTTTGACTTGATTTTTAAGAAACATGATTTTAATCATAGATATCTTTACCTAAGGGCAAAATATAGAAAGTTTTGAATTTATGATTAAAAACCAAATCCATAAATCCTAGATATGGGAGAGCAATATATAAAATTACCTTGAAAAGTCACTGCCCTGTAAGTCCCATATAAATCATGAGTGTAATTATTGTTTGAAAAGCTAATGCAATGCTCACTTCCTTAATGGAACTATGAACACCAAGAAAAAAAAAATACTGCCATCCACTCTACCTCTTTACCCTACCCCAGGGTGTTGGACTCAGTTCTGAGCAACCTGACATAGGTATCGGCAAGTTGGACAGATACGCTCAAAAGGGTGAACCTCATAGTGAGAGAATGGGAAGCCAAAATTTGGCTTCTCCTTATACCTCGTCGTAGAGGTATGAGGAGAAGCATCTGAAAGAAACAGAGCAAAGACCTAGAGCAAAGACACAATAATAATCCTCTTCTATCAGAAGTTGTTTCATTCAGAGAACTTTTAAAACTATTCAATATTGCTGGAAAGGTCGGCACAAGAAATAAAGAAGAGGAATTCCAGAGAGGTATCTTGTTTCAGAACAAGAAGAAACCTTAAGGCTGCTGAAGAATGGAAGTATGGAAGTGGTCATCTCAGGAGGAAGTGAGTGTCTACATTCTTTTTTTTTTCTTTTACAAGTTCTTTTTATTCACTTTGACAGAACATACATAAGAGATTTGGCAACAACACAGGTGACGTGGACAGCCCTCGGTGTAGTTCATCGAACCACTGAACTAGAATATACAGGTTGTTCTCCAAATAAGCAATGTTGAGAAAGTCTCTGTAGGTTCGAGGGCCTGATCTTCCTGCTTTCGGCAATGAGAGTGGTTATCACAGTCACATACAATAATGCATGACCGGGGAGGTACCCAATCTCTTCTCTATTTTCCAGATTATTTTAGAAAGTATACCATATTCAACATTATTCTACTGAATATAAGCAAATAACATTGAGAATTACAGGCCAGGCGTGGTGGCTCATGCCTGTAATCCCAGCACTCCGGGAGGCCGAGGCCGAGGTGGGTGGATCGTTTGAGCTCAGCAGTTTGAGACCAGCCTGAGCAAGAGCGAGACCCTGTCTCTACTAAAAATAGAAAGAAATTACTTGGACAGCTAAAAATATATAGAAAAAATTAGCCTGGCATGGTGGCACATGCCTGTAGTCCCAGCTACTCGGGAGGCTGAGGCAGGAGGATCGCTTGAGCCCAGGAGTTTGAGGTTGCTGTGAGCTAGGCTGACGTCATGGCACTCTAGCCTGGGTTAGAAAGTGAGACTCTGTCTCAAAAAAAAAAAAAAAAAAAAGAGAATTACAAAAATCTCAGATGCAGAGTGCCTTCAAGGACCACATATGTTCCTGTGGAGAATCTCAAGAACTTAAGTTGTTAACAGTAATACCAACATAAGGACAGTGTCTACCAAATTCCATTTACAAGAATATCATGTAAATGAGAATATTTAGTGAATTAATTATGTGAGGGAAATATGTGCAAAGAAGTTTAAAATTAAGGCTTTGGTATAAATGTTATAGAAAATACAAAGATTCACCCAAAGTGCTAGTTATTCTAGATTACCCAAACTAATTTTCCCAGTAACCTGTATCCAGGTATTGTGAAAAGGGTACTGAATTGAGATTCAGAAGATTTGGATTCTGACATAAGCTCTGGTAATAATATATGCCATTAGGGAAATCACATCACTTCTCCCAAACATACTCTTCTTAACTTCTTTCTCTTCTCAACTTCTTTCTCTTCTCTTACTACCGGATTTCTTACTTATACTTCTAGGAGAGACCTGTCATGCCTGGCTTTGGAAAAGTCATTTGACTAAAGTTTATTTATTCTGGTTGTATTATTAACCCAGCTTAGATGTAAACAAAAGCCATGGAAATCTGAAAAAGAAATATAGGCTTGCAATAATTCATCAAAGCTTGGAGTATTTGCTTGGTGTTCTTTGAGGTAATCAACATTCAATACCTGTTTCTAGCATAACAACCATCAAAGCCAGCCTTGAGAGATACAATACGCAGCTGCCCATGTTCTTTCTCAGCATCTTGATGTCAGAGGAATTCCCTCACCTTGCTGGGTTGCTCATAGTCTTTGTGTTCTTTGCAGGGGTTTTGGTGAGAGTACCTATGAATCAGGTAGATGGTTGAATTGGAAAAACTAAGTCCTTTCTAAATATGACATTCTGTAATCTTTGTTTCCATGAAATATAAATTTCCAAAGATTAAAAATTAAATTTTTGTGCTGATCCTCTCCCATCTTCTCACCACCCCCTCCCACTTTAGCCTGTGCACAAGGAATACCATGGATTAATAGGCCACAGGAATCCACAGCTTTCCTGCTTACATAATTCCATAACTTGTTGTTATAGCTCTCTGAAAGTACAGAAACCAGAGTAGCTCTACTTTTATGACTTAGACGTTTCCCTCTCTTTGAATGCACATGAACAATGCTGAACACTTAATCAAGTGGTGAAAAAGAGATGTATTAAAGGGCATTAGAATCTTGTTTCAAATTTTGGCAAAATACAAGACTATTTCCCAACTAAGTGAATGGGAAAGCACATGGCTAATCTGATAGTATCTGATTTTCATTTAAAACTTACTTTTCTATTCTGCTTGGCTCTGCTATAACATACCGAAGCCAAAAACAATTAGAACACAAAGAAGGGTTTGAAAATATTTGCACTTAATTCACAAAGGTAAAGGTAAGAGCGCTATAGAGTCAGAAGCCAAGCTATGAGTAAGATGTAAAATATATTCCATAAAATGAGTCCCTTGAAATTTCCTACTGCAATGGCCACCATAAAAATTCGAAATACCATGAAACCAAATGCAATACTAAACACCTGACTAAAAGGTACCATATTAAACACACCGTAATTTTTATTTGTGTAATGTTGAGGTAGGGAATGTCATCATTGGATAGTTAGAACATTCCAAAATTAGTTTACTTCAGTAATACTTAAATGGACGTTTCTCCAATCTAATACATTTTTTTTGTTTTTCCCTTTAGGCACCAATGGAAGACCTTCTCTGTCTGAAAATGGCATAGGATTGCACAGAGCCAGCTGGGTACTGCTCAAGATAGTTGGGTGAGCACCCAAGGGCTGGGAGAGGGTGAGGACAGAGTCTAGGTGAGTGGGCAGCGATGTTGTTGCCTCTAAAAAGCTGTTATATACGCCCCCAGCAGGACATGATGACAGTGCAGGACTTGAAACCATTGGCAAGGTGTGTCTCTAAGGTAGAAAGGGAGATTTTTTTTCTGGCAAACACACTAAATCTTACACATCGAATTCAGTCACATCCATCCAATCACTTTTAAGGCTTTACTTATTTAATAATGCTGCCCTTCCTTTCATCGTTTTTGGGTTCTTTCCTCGTTTAACTGAAGGAAATTTTTGCAAATATGATCAGTGGTGCCCCTTTAACCTTTTATGGTGGGATTTAACTTTATGGTGCAGCCAAGCATCCTTCTGAGCAAAGAAAGTTAGTAGATATGGTGAACTAACCAGTTAATTCAATTTTCAGTATCAAAAAATCATAAAATGTTTTCTTGAAATAACATTTGAGAGCAATAAGAAGAGAGTTTCCAAAAACATGAGTTGAATAAGTTTATAAACTCACCCCCACATACCTGCAAATATCTGTGGAAAGCAGCAGACAGGGTTTCCTAACCACCCCTCTGAAAACTGACACTGCTGAGCAAGAAATGGTACAAATCCATAAAAAGTTTACTCTGAAAACCTAATTTTCTAAAATGTTATCAACCAACTTAATGCCTATATTAGGATGTATTTCCTGTTGCATTTAGAAGATACAGGGATTCCTGTATGTTTTCTGAAAGCTCCAAAAGGAACAGAAATATGGGCATAAATGTCTAATCTTAAAAGGATAAACATCAGTTCAAATCTGTTAATTAAATGAACTTTTGATTTAATGAATTTTGATCATTTCCCTAAAGTTATGACTCACTTCCAGTATCGAATTATCTTTGTTCTCTCCATAACTTTTCTGCAGCTCTCAGACCTTTTATAATTCATATTTCACCAGCTTTGGGTCCCAACTTCTCTTTTACAAAAGCACAGCTCCTAAAGAAGGGATCCAAGGCTTCCCCTCCCACTTGTGCGAGGAGAGGGCTGGGTCCATTCCTTTCAAATGCTAAACACCTCATTACTCCTATCAAGTGTCTGCCCCGGGGAGCCCAAAACCTCAAGCCTGGTCTTTTATGTGGGTCTCCTGCTTGGCAGCTGTGGATGTTCACACATCATTCCAACAGTTACTTAGGGCCTCCAGCTTCGCTGGGCCAGACGTATCCAAGGTGCTCTGACTGGGAGTGAAAGTCGTTAGGGTAGGACATAAAAAGGATCATTTTATGCCTTTTCCAGTTACCATCTTCAGTGACACACTTCAACAAGTGAGTGGATTAACCCTCACAATCATGATACTTTAGGAAGATTTAGTAAATGCCTCTTTGCGGAAGTATATGGTGAGCTTCAAAAATTCTACTGAGGAACTCTTTATACTGTACATGGAAACTCTGCTGAAGGACCACATTTAGAACAATTGATCTAAAAAAGCATTTTTCCTTTCTGTTTCCAGAACCTAACGCAATTCCTGACTCACTGCTGTGGACTGAGAATTTTAATTAATGAAAGAATAGATGGATGGATGGATGGATGAATAAATCAATCAGTGAACGAAGACCTGGCTATCTGTACTTGTGGCTTTGTCCGTGGTCAGGAAACTCCTTTCTTGTTTTTGTTTTTTTTCTTTATGTCATTTTCCTCATTTGTTTTGGGACTTGACATAAAAAAAAAATGGAGATTCTGTATTTTATTTTCAAGTTAGTTTCTTTAGATTCATCTAATTTTTTTAAAACATATTTTTACCAAAAAAAAAAAAAAAACTAGTCTGAGTTTAACTAGATCAGTAAGGTCATCAAAAATTAACTATCTCCCAGGTTAGTGGTCAACTCCACCTACAAAAGCAAATGTGTTTAAAAATCTTAAGGGAACAAAAAAAGTTTTCTAAAGCAAATATTCTAACAGATGCCACTGCCAATAACAGACATATTCTAGAATCAAGGTTATAAATCAATGATCTTTGGAAATACTGAAAAAAATCTTTCAACGCTATCTTTGTTCTTTTAATCAGACATTCAACTTCATGATGACAAAATTCAAAATAAAGATAAACTTATCTTTAATTTTTTTGAACACCTGTATAACTCTATCTTGACTTTCACCATGTCAACCTGACAAGATGTAAGTTACCAGCTAAGTGCTAAGTGCTTGCCCTCTCAAAGCACAAGTACACACCCTTTTATTTTCAGGGGTTTCTTGTATCTCCTGCTTAAAGCTGATAGTTACTGCTTTGATTACAAGTCTAAATTAAGGATGAATATAAATTTGTTTTTAATTTAAAAATAAATTTTAAAAAATATGTAAAAGAGAAGGATGTGGGGCTTTATCATGTTCTAGGGTTGCTCCTAACCCTAACAATCCATGGTTTTGGCCAATGACTTTCCTTAAGGCAGGTGACATGTTGTCAAGTTTTCAATCTTCCACACTGCCCAGCACAGCACTCGGTTCATTAATACAGAAGTGAATCTTGTTCCTACTCCTGTTTTCAGTAAAACCACAAATAATTCCTCCCCACATCTGCACCCAGACCAGCCCCATCTTCACCAACACTTGTCAAATACAATGTACGGAGAGGACTGTAGTAGACAGTGATGAGAGAATTATAATACATAGTTTCTGACTTCACACATTTGATATTGAAGGCAAAGCCTTTCTTAAAAAAATTAAAAAGGATAACATACGGTAATATATGATAAATACTAAGAAGCTACACAGATTATGAGATATGGTAGGACTAAAGAATGTAGACCTATGGATGTAATGTGAGAAAAGGGCTTGACTGGTGGTAAGACAAACCGATCTAAGGATACCCTTTGAGTAATTCAGAGTCAAATGATAAGGTTCGCATATGTTCTTCCAAAATAAAATCCTCCATAAGACCTAAGTGAACATGTTGCACTTTAAATACAAAGCCAATGGAGCAAAACTGCCAAAAATACATAAACAGGGTTCCCAAGGAAGTCACAATATTATCTGACATATTTCACCTGCCAGGGCAGAGCATTGTTAATCTGGAAGCATTAGGTAAACTAGAACTAGACTTAATTTTACTAAAAATAACTGCTCCACAGCCATGTGATATTGTTAAGTAAATACTTAAGTTATTATAAATAAGAAAGCTTAATTTAAAGACCCAATAAAAATTTCCATTGCCTTTCAATATCTTTATAGAAACTTTCTGAATTAAGGTTTTGTTCTGCTCACTTAAATTTAAAACCCTGGACATTTATAAAAGAAAATGATCCTACGCAATATCTATTCAAATTCTCTCCCCAGATTGTTTTCCCAAAAATAAGTAGTAATGTGTGTACCAAAGAAGTTAAGTGCATTTCAGGGTCACAATCTTGCTAACAACAGAACTGGGATTTAAATCTGTTTGGAAACCTAGTTTAGTATCTCTTGTCCACTTGTTTATGTCATAAACAAAAACAATTACTGTTAAAACAACACTACAATGTGCCTTGTTTTCAAGCACAAATATATACTATTCAAAAAAAGTTGTTAAGTATGACTTATATGTTAGGCAACATTCAGGGATGAAGGAGGTGTGATACAGGGGAAAGTTGGAGCTGGTGTTGCAGGACCTGAGTGTTAGTACTAGGTAGGCCACCTCCAATTATTTGATTTAACTTGTCTGCACCCTATTTTATGCATGCTTAAAATTATAACTGTAATGCACTGTGGTTGTCTGAAAGAATCCATTGAGATGCTACAGCATATTTTATAAAATGTAAAGCAATGCATAAAAATGCAAAAAAAATTATATATTTTGGAAATCTAAGAGTTAACTGGCACCTTGCTCTTTCACATTCTATTCCTGGAATCTGAAACCTCTGCAAATGTCAGCCAGGACCTTGACATGATTGTTGTTGAGTTGCTCAATATTGGCAAGGTCAGATGTAACTGACAAATATTTAACACTGAATTTTGTTCTAAATGTCTGCTGGAAGGAATGCTGGATGTCTTACGTCTTCAAGGTCAAGTCATGGCATCTGTTTAAATAAGAACAGGAGAGAAAGTGGCCGAAGCTAGTAGTTTAGGTGAAGACTTCTGTTGCCCATACATAAGTTACGAATTATTAATTGGTGCACTATGGGAAGCCAGAAAACAGGAAATTGCCATTCTGTAGTGTGTGCTATATAAATCAGCTCAAACTCATGAATTTTGACAACTGTGCTAAGATCTAAATGTGGATCTATTTCTAATCAGCTTTTTATTTTTTCCTCAAATTCAGGTGTCTGTGTTTATTTTTAAAAGTTCCTGAGTTCTTATAATTAGCAATGGCCATATGAATATTTTGGAAACCAGTCCAGCCCACATGATGGATAAAACCCATACATTGTCTTGTCTTCACAACTGAGTAGACGACAATCGGGTGGTAATATCCTCTTGGAATAACAAAAGAAGTCATAAAGTACATCCCCCCCTAAGATACATCTCTGAACATAATGCATTGATATGACTTGTAAAATACAATGAGCATCATGAAAATATTCCACTATAGGACGTTCTTTCTTACATAGTTTGGATATAGCTACTCTTTTCTTTAAAGGACAGTTGCTCTTCGTATTTCATTATGAAGTTCATCTGTCCATAAAGTGGAGAATATTGAAAGCTAATACTTCGACCTCTAGTTATGTTTTAAAAAGTGAAAGAAAATAGTCCTCTGAGGCACATCAACTGGGTAATATTTATACATTCCAAAATAATTAAATAAAATAAATACAGCTAGTGTCAATATAAGAGCTGTTTCTACAAGCTAAGTTAATAATAATTAGGCTCAGGCCTCTATCTCAGTAGTCAGTGACCCAAAATAAATTTTGAACTCTGCCGAAATGGTGAATGTCAGAGAAGAGAAAATAAACAATGAAATAGAGAAGGTTGAATTAAGACGGAACAATTTGAATCTTGAAAGCATCATAAGTAATCAATTAAGAAGATCAGTCTTTGAAAGTCTTCAGGAAACACAAAAAGGACTATGAAATGTAAAATTATCTCAGGACAATAACATTTATGCTGAATATAGTTTCTGAAATGGCACTGTAAGCATTTGGGGCTGGTTAACTTTTTCTTGTGAGGAATCGTTTGGCTGCAT
This sequence comes from Indri indri, assembly GCA_004363605.1. NCBI lineage: Eukaryota > Metazoa > Chordata > Mammalia > Primates > Indriidae > Indri > Indri indri. Next base: position 22,362 of record RJWJ010001807.1, read on the forward strand.
CCCTGGCCTCTACCCAGTAGATGGCATTAGCACCCCTTCCCCCAAGTTGTGACAACCAATAGTGTCTCCAGATACTGCTAAACGGCCCCTTAGAGGGCAAAATCACCTCTGGTTTAGAATCACTGAAAGACAAATATTCCAGCGGCTATTAAAATATCCCTGGTATCAATATTAAGACGTGAGTTTATACCATGACAGTTTACTCTTACATGTATCTATGTTTGTTTTCATTTTCTGCTGAGCAGTGGCTGCAAAAGACAGTCATCAATGGCACGTTAGTGAATAATACTGATAACTCAATCCATATGCCCCCCAAAAGCCCTTACCCTTGTACCTGCGGGGGCATTTAGATGTGAGGAAACTAGAAGGGAAACAAGCTCAAGAAACAGGAAGCGATGAGGGGTGAAAGTAAGGCAAGTTGAAATGCTAGGTTTGCAGAAACACTTCTGGTACCGGGGAGAAAAGAAGGGAGCCCGACCAAAGAAAAGACAGCCCAGGTTAACCCACCACCAAAACCCCATCCCTCTTTCTTGGTATACTTGATCATAAGGCTGCGGAGTCTGGTGCAATGACCGCCTTCACGGAGGGATCAAGAAGCAGAGAAAACAGTCCCAGCTCCTCTTTTCTGTACCTAGTGAGAGCTCCTACATCACCTTTAAGTCCCTGGGACATCATTCTCTGTGACCCTCCTGGGCCTCTTCCCGCAGACCTTCTACTTGCCTTCTACAGAAACAGCGCTCTGGTTAAATCCTAATCCAATTGTGCTACCTGGGCAAGTCCCTTTGTCTCTCTAAAAGTAAATTCCTTTCTCGACTGATTCTTTATTTCATGATATTATGACCCTTGGTTTTCATGGCTCAAATAAATGTGCCCTTGACCGAGCAGTGCCTCACTGGCTGCAGGGTGGACAATAGCAGTGTTGTAAAGGTTGTATTTTGCAAGCTCTATTGATGCGCTTTCCATTTTTGCCTTCCTGTGGGCATAACCTTGTCTCTCGTCATCCTGAGGCATCTGTGAGCCCAGGGCAGGAAGGGGGCTCCTGGACTATTGCTGCAAAATTCAAAAAGTTGAGCTACTGAGCAAAGTCAAAGGGAAATGAAGTGTCCGTGTCGAGTTATTGACAAGCACAAAGGATTTTTCTTTCTTTCAAGACAATAGCTCTAAAGACCATACTTTGCTGACAGGGGCAAAGGGATTTTTTAAGTCAAAATTTTCTAAATCAAAATAGTTTCCATTTAACATATTATGAAACCACCTTTGTGGGCTCTCGGCACTCACTCTCTCTCCCCACACACACGGTCAGTCGCACACACACATACACCCATTAGATATACTAGATTACAATTTTATGCTAAGAGTAAAAAGAACTCAGAATATAATGTTTTTCAATCCCGGCTGCACACTGGAACATTCTAACATGCAGGACACACCTGTACCAGTGACTTAGAATCTCCGCGGATAGGACCCAAGCACTGGCATGTTTAAAAACTCCCCTGGTGCAGGCAGGTCTGAGACCCTCTAATGTAGGGCAAGAAACGAGCTGCTCCTCCCACCCAGGCACGTGCCTGGGGAAGATGTGGATGTGAAGAAAGCCCAGGACAGAGCACACACCTTGATCTCCTTCCTTCGGGTGGGGGGCAGGTGAGGTGAGGGTAAATGGGTTGATGGACAGGCTGGGGGAAGACACGCTTTCTCGCTGCCTCCTCTTTCGGACAATAGGAGGAGACCTTCGCACAGGTGTCCCACGACAGCCAGGGTGGCCACCTGTAGAGGCAGCACGCGTGTCTCAATTATCAGAGCAGTCTACTTCTGTCCCCTAGGTCCCTGGGGAGGAGCACACATGGTAATTAGGTTTCCTAGCTATCGTGTGGTGAGCGTTTATTGGGATGATTTGATCCTCTGCAGAGAACTAAAAAGCCACATTTTAAAAATCAGCCTATTAATAGACTAAAAGTGGATATAGCTCTTTGAAGGGAGAAGAGTGAGCTATTGTTGGTACACAAGTATAAATTCCTCTGCTACAAAGCAGGGTAGAGGAATAGATAAATTAGTTACTTTTCTCTTTTGCACATTTGGAAATAATGTCAATAAATGTTCCACTCTGCTACCGTAACTGTTTTCATGAGACTTACAAGCACTTTTATTAGAAAGTCAGTCACTACTGAAAGGAAATTTTAATCATAGATGTAGCAGCTGCATGGGAACCTTTCTGTTGGAGATAATCCTCCAGTCACTAAAAGAACATGCAGAATTTGACTTCAGATTGAAAGAGAACAAAGAAACCTGAACACTGAACACAATGCATGATTCTGTACTGAATCTTTTCACTATAAGGAACAGTACGAGGACAACTGGAACAACCTGAAGCGGTATGTGGCAGTCAGGTGCCACAGCGAAGTTCCTGGTTTTGACAGTTATATTGTGGTTATGCAGGAGAATGTCCTTCTTTGTAAAGAACACACACAAAAGAATTATGTCCACAACTGGCTTCAAAGGGTCTAGGAAAAATAAAAGTTCGTGGAATTTTTTTGGCAATATTATTAAGAGTATTTCAAAATAAAAAATAAAATATACATGTATTAAATTTCTTTTCAATCAATGGGATTGTTAAAAGACCCCAGAAAAATCACTTGCGAATAATTAGAAATATTTTGCTAGTACATTGGTGAAAATACACATTCTTAGTCACTAGGAATAACTTGGGAAATAAGTAAAACTTTATGTTTGCAGAATGAAGTACTATTCAAAGAAACTGAATTTGTTAAGGGGTGTGAATGAAGTATTGTCTCAGAATAAAAAAAAACAGTCTTGATCTTTTTACATTATTAAAGAACAGCCAAGGATAGCTAGCTATATCACAGATACAATTATCGTCTTTAAAAATATTTTCCAGAGTGAGACAATGTGTTATCTGATTAAGCTGATTTTTTTAAATTGATGTGCATATGTATGCAACACATATTATTCAAGTCTGAATAAACGGTTTTACATTAATGGTCTTTGAGCACCTTGGTTTGATCAGAAAATCTTGAGGCACATTAATTTTGAGTACCTAGTTAGGTAGAGTTCAAAGAGCCTAGACAGCTATGTGTAGCAACACCTGGAAGAATTTTTAACTGGGCAATAAAGTTATGTTGTAGTGACTGGTCTGTCCATAGCTTCCACACATTGTTCTGATATAGTTTTCCAAGTCACCCACTCTGAGGGGTTAGTGACAAGTCTTGATATGAGGAGGAGATTAATCTAGCTCAGTGATTCTCAACCGGGGCAATTTTGTCCCCCAGGGTACATTAGGCAATGTCTGGAGACATTTTTAGGTGTCACCATGGGGATTAGTGTTCCTGGAATGGAGAGAGTTGGGGCCAGGGGTGCTGCTACACATTCACAGTGCACAGGACAGCCCTCACAACAAAGAATCATCCAGCTCCAAATGTCAGTGGTGCTGAAGCTGAGAACCACTGACCTAGGTTCTTGTGCAAACCAACCCCTTTGCGGAGGGGTTAGTATGGTTAGGTCCCGCCATGCTGGGACCTACGGTCCAAGTGACTGCATCAGAAGTAGATTCCAAGTGACTCAAACGGGAACAGGGAATGCCCTTAAGAAATCAGAATGCTACAAAAGTATTCTACAAAAAATAATTATTTTTGATAATACTTCCAAAAATCACATTATTATAATTACTGAAAGTTAATTTTCTAGAGTGCACACAGTGATCCACAACATAATCTTTGGGACTTTGACTGCCACATGCCACTCCAGGTGCACAATCAACAGTACGTAAACAGAGTGGTGCGATCTCCAGGTTTCTCCTGCTATGAAAACATCATAGCATTTCAGCAACTGGAAGTTATTCAGAGGCAGAGAGAGAAAACTTGAAAAGAAGGCACTAAAAGAGATGTAAAATACTGACGGGATTTTCCACATCAGCTGTGGGAATGTAAACCTATGACAACAAACCTCGAGGACAAGAGACATTGCTACACTCCCATCTGCCAATCGGCTAAGATTTCTAGGCAAATAATAATTTCTTGGATGTTATTATTGCAAGCTGGTTCTGTTTTGATTGTTTTTAGGAAAAACATGGATTGCAAATTATAATTTAGGAGTTGGACAATTTATAAATAAAATTAGTTCATTATTTCTCAATAAATAAGATTTCAGTATAATATATTAATTTTCCCTTTTTATTCCTGTGTTTACTTAGTCTGAAATAGTGAATTATGTTGCCTTTAATTTCTATATTAAACATACATAAAATAATAGGTTTTAATACATAGATACCTTTAAAATTCATGTACTTCTTATAACACTATAATTCTGCACTGAATATCATGGCTTATATGCCAAATTTTAAGGTGTCTAACTCGGAAATACTGACCCCCTGAAACAAACTGGATCTCAGGTATTTCTAGTGAATGATTTATGGCATTTCAGATCATGGAGAACCACCAGGGTTAAGCCAAGTCCAGGACCCTCGGGGAAACCCCAGGTTAGAATACAGACACTAACATATAAAAACCTCAAACCCAAAGACCCAGAGCAGATTCGAGGCAGGGAACTTTGGGTCAGAGGTTCAAGACCTGGTCGAGTAGGGTGCAGAGGAGAACTGCTGGAAAGGAAGAATCGTCTAGGGTAACTGACTCTGACAAGACTGCACATTTGAAATTCACCTTTCCAGATGAGAAGCTGCAAGACATATAGAAAATTCTGGATGGCTAGAAGGAAGTAGACAGTTCTGGCCCCACCAGGATTGTGCCTTGTCATGTGTTATTGGAATTTGTTTATTAAGGTATCCACTCATTCTTCCATTTATCACTGATTTCATAGTAATTTACTGAAGCCACTTATGAGAGAGTTCTTGCAAAAGAGAACATCTGGCTTTTAGTGCCCGATACAGCGTTTGCCTACTTTGTAAATGCTAATTAATAGCAGCTACTTTTCCTGGAAGGCTTACAAGCGCTAAGGACTGTGCTAATAACTATGCAATGCAGATATTACTACCTTCTATTTACAAATGTGGAAACAAGTTTCAGAAAGTAAATTACCCCAAATCACAGAGCTATTAAAGAATGTAGCCAGGCTTGGAGATGTGATTCCGGCAATTCCTAACTTCCTACTGAAATGCTGTTGAGAAATAAGAAAGGAAATCTCACACTATCACTGAAAGCTCTTTGGCCACTCCTATTCTCAGAACAGGCAAGAACAATCTCTACTCACAATAAGGATGATGGCGGTAAATAAGAAAAAAACAGAGTATAGTTGATCTAAAGCCAAATGAAAGCATGTGGTTACTGTGGGTAATCTAATGATTTGGTATATCTTCAAAATATATTCTCTAAATAGCTGTCCACTATTTATTAAATGGAAGCAGAGAAAATATTTTAAGACAAATAACACATACCTATTATTCTGTGTTCAATATAAGAAACATATTTTATACATGCAAGACAATATGCTAACATATTTGGTAGAGACATCCTAGGTTAAATTAACCATTCATCCTTATTAAGAATAAAGTTTAGCCTCTGGGAAACTGCTGTGAAGCTGGAATTATATATTAAATATAACTCATCGGGGGAGGCAGAGATTAATTAAACTACTTCAGTAAAGAGAAAGAACGAATTGTGCAATGAATGTTACCAGGACACTCGGTTAGCAATTTGGGTAAAGAGTTTTACATCATATCAAACACTAATTGTAATCCCAAACGGTTTAGAGAATGTAATTAAAACTACGAAACATAAAAAAGAAAACATACATGAGTATCCGATCTTCTTGAGGTGAATGATTTTTAAACATTTAAGTAGTGGAGGAAAAGACCCATTGTCTACCATAATTATATATGTACTTATATATAATTATCCCATATATGTACATTTGCATGTAAGTATAAATATATTATATATAAATATAATTATAAATGTAAATATATATAAAGGTTTTTTAGATATTTATAAAGGTTATCTTAATCCCTCAAGAATTAGCACCTGGATCCAGCCATCCCACCACTGGGTAGATATTGAAACTACGTGAAATCAGTATGTGAAAGACATGTCTGCCCTCCCATGTTCACTGCAGCACTAGTCAAAGAGCCAAGATATGAAATCCACCCGTGTCCATCAATGGATGACCGGATAGAGAAAATGTGGTACATACACACAATGCAATACTAGTTAGCCTTACAGAAAAGGGAATTCCTATTATTTGCAACAACATGGGTGAACCTGGAGGACATTATGCTAAGTGAAATAAGCCAGACACAGAAGAACAAATACTGCATGATCTCACTTATGGCAGAATCTAAAAGCTGAAGTCATGGAAGTAGAGAGTGGAATGGTGGTTACCAGGGGTAGTGGGGAGGACGAATGTGGGCTGGGGAAATGTTGGTGAAAGGATTCAAAATTTCAGGTGGAAAGAAGAAATGAGTTCAAGAGAACGATTGTGTATCAGGGTGACTGTAGTTAATAACAATGCATTGCATACTTGAAAATCACTGAGTAGATTTTAAGTGTCCTCATCACAAAAAATAAGTATGTGAGGTGATGCACATGCTGAGTAGCTTGATTAGCCAGTCCCCCGTGTGTACCGATTTCAAAACAGGTTGTACTTGATAGATACAGACAATTTTTATTTGTCAATTAAAACAAATGTAAATAATTATTTTAAAAACAGAATTAGCACCTTTAGCAACACTAGCAGACATATTTCTTACAAACTTGAATTATACTCTTGACCTTTTGAACCAATTGTCTTTTGCTGTGTCATGTTTGTGTATTTTCAACCAAACAGGATGTACACCCCTGCTCCTGGGTGGGATCTTAGTCATCTTTGTATCTGCAGCAGGAAACTGCCTTTACCTAACAGGTGATGTTTATTTAGGTTTAGAAAAACTCTTATCTCCTTTTCTCAGGTGGATGTCAGTGTCTTACAAACAGCTCCTCTCAGAGGGACTCTACTCCTGCGCTTCCCTGGAATCGCCTCTTTCTCACTCAGGCCCTTAGGAAGTAGGACGCCCTCGCCATGCTCGTACATGAGTTTTTTAGAAGCCTCAACGTGGACACTTTCTCTGGAGCTCCCCTCGTGACGGCTGACCTTCACTGCCCCCAGCTCCTCCAGGTCCTCAGGCCCTTACCTCCGCGGCTCTTCCTCTTTACCACAAGCATTTCCTTATTCCTTTCTAACTCTCCTGAAATGAAGTCCATAGGCAGCATGGTCTATCTACACACACTATTATAAACATTACAGGAAATAAGGCCCATTGCAATATAAAGCAGAAATAAAGGCAGTACAGTTTATAATAAGTTATGTTTTTAAATATGTAGATAGACGCTTGGGCACAACAACACTCGAATGCAGAATGAGGCTCTGAGATGCTTTCTCCTATCTATAAAAACAACCTTAGACACAAGAGAAGGCATTGTTCAACTGAATAATAATGCTACCTTTTCAAAAACTGGTATTTTGGAAACAAAGATAAGCGTATCGTGCATAGTTGTAAATCTGCGGTAAATACACAAGCTTCACTGCAGCCTGATACATGAGTATGGACCAACGACTCAGACAGCAGGAAGCATTGTCGAAAGTGATGTGATTTTCTCAAGCAGGGAACAACTCTTAGTGATATTCTGAATAAAATAAAGTAAAATATTTCTTCACGCTACCTGCTGGTTGCATTTCTAGAATACATAGTATGTACTAAAACCATAAAAAGAATACCTTGAGTTTCCATGTAAAATGCAGTTTGTTGTTGGCACTGGAGAATCACACATAACTATTTCCTGGCTGTCATTCAAACACTGTGGGGCTTTATTCAGCAGAGTCCTCCCATGCACTGCAATGGCTGTGCAATGCCCCTGTGATTGTGACAACCAAACATGTCCCCCACTCGAATTTCAAAAATATCCCAGGGAAGCATTTGAGAACCATTTGAGAACCACTGATTCTCCGCTTACCCCTCCCCAGTCCCTCTCTTGGCGTCAGCCTTGAACGCCATTTCAGAAGTTTGCTATTTCTTCTGATCTCTCTTTCTCCCTCATTTGTCATTTGGAAACACAACTTGTTCATATTCTCAGCTTTTATTTCCTCCCATATAAATCCTTCATCAACACCTGTGTTTACCTTTGTATGGGTTAATATTTGCAAATGAACTCTGTTTTTACTAACACACACAGTGCTACATTTTCTTAAACAAGAAATATCAGAGATATTTTTATTAGCCAGGTTAACATGAATTTAGTTTGAAGGATTTCAGTGGTAAGAATCAAAGGAAATTCAGCTGACTTTTCCCATAATAAAGAAATGTGAACTGTTAAGCTCAGATATTTTATTTGTTTATTTAATGTGGATAATAGTGACAACAAACATTTTAAAAGCATCGTAAGATCATAATACATAGTTTAATAATTCTAGATATCAAAGTTGTCAGAATATTCAATCATATTAGAAAAGTTAAACTTAGTTTAAAGCATTAGCTATTTGTATTCCACTGACATAAAGCACTGAGCTATTCATATGAATGAACTTGTTCTCATTCATCCAAGAAATAGGTGGCTGTTGCATTACTTGCTTGAGGTGATAGCACTGCCAGGATGGAAATTCGGTAATAAAATTCTGATTGTATCAGTGCTGTATTGCATAGCTCCTTTCTAACCTTGGGTTTCACATGCGCCTCAATAGCTCTGGCCCTTATAATTGCTGTGCTCGTGTCTAACGTTTCAGGGTGGAAAGAATCCATCTGTGTTTCTGCTCCTGTGGTGCTGACAAGACTTCTTGACTTCTCCCGACCTATGAATAAGTCCTAACAGAAGGCTTGGGACGGAGATAAATTCCTCAAGAGTTTATACTTTATTAGAAATGCTTATCTGCATGATGACAGATGCCACCCATTCTCTCAGACCCCAGATTTTAGCTATACCATGAGCTTTATGAAGAACAATTTAATCTCAGTTTAGTTCATTTCAGTCAATATTCCTTGAGCACCATCCCTGTGCAAGAAGCTGCACAAAGGCTCTGGACATACAAAATGGATGTGGAATGATCACGTACATCACTATTCATGAGTCGTCATCAAAGCATTTTCACTCCTCGGGCAGAAAAAAAAAAGAGATCTTTCAAATATAAGCTGGTGGTACCTCTGCTGAGCTGCATGAGGAAGAACAAAATAAGTCACTTCTTTCTATTCATGATCATGGCCACGTTTGATTAGCACTTTCCCCCACGCTTGTAATCTTGCAATGGTTCCTCTGAAAAAAGTAAGGCACTGACAATGACTGTAAGATTAAAAATTGTTTTATGAGCCACATAGGAGGCGGTTTGATCATGAGAATAAAGGGACAAAAGGAGGTAAAGAAGAACTTTTCCCCTGTTTTCTGGAAAATCACATTTTATTGCCCAGTGAAAGCATGGCCAAATCCTCACATCAGCTGGAAGTCTTAGAACACAGTGGCAGCACACGGCTGTTCGCACACTCTCTGTAGCCTGGCAAATGCTGTTGCTAGCTCAGGGCAGTGGTTACAGGATTAGAAACAAGAAGGAGCATGAACCAATGTCAACAATCCAATGGACAGCAATGAGGAACATTAGGTTCTCAAACATCACCTGACCTAACCATCTCGCCGATATGACTTTTCCTACAATGAATGGAACATGACCTGAGATCGCCTCTTCTCTCTCCTGCAGCTCCCCTTATATGCAGCCATGCATTCACAGTAGTCTGGTTCAAGGGAAAAAAGTCAAGGAAATGATAATTGACTGGGAAAAGAGTTTTTTTTAAAAAAAAATGATCCTGGACACAGTCTGGGAGCTAATGACACCCAGACAAGTGAGGGCTGTAACCAAGGCCAAAAGTATAAGGCGGCCGGAAGCTGAGACGTTCAGCTCCATCAGAAGAGAAGAGAGATGAACTCCACAGCCCAGGGTCAGAGACACCCAGAGAAGAGGAGGGAAATAAAAAGTCAGAGGAAAGTGCAGCTAACTAGACGGCTCTTGCAGAGAGGATGGAGGCAGGAGAAGCACAACCAATTTTTGGGGGGGGGAAAAAATTACTAATTACAATGATGTCTCTCTCCAGGACACAAGATGGAAGAGTCTCAAAGTGGAAGTTTTGCCAGTTTTTTGAGTAGAGCTAATAAAACCTAACAGGTATTAAGACCCTCAACTTCGATATAATCTAGGTTTCTTTGTCAGACTCTGCTAATTGATACCAAAATGCTATGGGTGGAAGGGGAACCGGATTTTTTTTTTTTTTTGAGGAAATTGGATGAGAAATAGAGATGATCAGCAAAATAAAACTGTTTTTATTTTCCCCCACATCTCTACGATCTATCCCTAGGAGGAATATTTATTTCTCTTCTGGCCTTTTCTGTACTGAGTTTTGCACTCCATATGCCTTAACTGTATCAGAGGAGAGTTTATGTAGCAGCAAAAGTAAAAAAATCCAACTCCAAATGGAAAGCCCTCCCGGTCTTTGTCACTCGGACCTCATCATGCTGTTTTCCTTGTCCTTTGGGACCGCCAGCACTCTTATCTTGCACACGGCTTCAGTTCACTACTCCTTACCTCTTGGTTTCGACACTCAGGTTGCCATGTTTTGGCAACTGCTACGTAATCTCTTCTTCCCCAGAAACGCCATAGAATCTCTTCATTACGTTGACTTTTTTCCTTGTCTTTAGGACAAATTCTCCTTTATTCAAAAAACTAGTTTAGCAGAAACTTAGATTCATGTCTAACTAAGGCCTACATCACACTCTTATCTTCTGACTTATCATAATAGTTTCTGATAGAAATATAGTTTTGTTTCTTGTTCCTTGTATCCAAGAAAGGAAATGTGGAAACAAGAAGCCTAGAACAAGTGAAATCCCATATTCCCATGAAGTTCCTTCTATTGCTAACTTCCTTCAGTCTCATATCTCGCTGTGGCTGTTATCCAATTTTCACCTTCAAGTTTCTTGTGTAGACATCTTCTTCCCTTTTTTAATTCTTAACCCTCCGCCAGGAGCTGCCATGTTCCTGTGACAGTCAGATTGGTTTATATTCACTCCCTCAGGTATTTCTGTGATTCTCAAACCATTTTACAGTAACACTCACATAACCTCACAGATTTGTTCTCAAAGGGAATAAAAGAACCATCAGGTGACAACTAGCTTGGAAAGCATTTCCCAAACACTTTTTACCCTCTATTAATCAAACAATTGAATAATAGCAACCCTCAGAAGCCAAATAAATGTTTCCAAAATAAATGTTTGCTTTGCCAGAAAATATTTCTAAAGGCATTTCAATAGCAGCAATAAAACAAACACCTGCATAATCGGCAAACAACACATCAAATATATTTTTGCAGTCCTATCTAAGCACCTGGTGCTGCTCACGTTGAATTTTTGACCTATCCAAGAACTCAGTACATATTGAATAAAATTATTTGTTTTGCAACTCTCCCTACCACCCACAGAAAATTTAGAACAAATAGTTTGTTTGCCAAAAAGAGGGTATCTATAGTTAACACACACCCATTTCAAATTATTTGCAGTCGCTTGCAATTCAATAGACGCAGTGGCAATCTGATAGAAGAGGACTGAACAAAAATTATGAAGTTGGAACCCTTAAAAAAGTATCTTGACTTGACTGTAAGCTGCCCAGAGAAAGAATATTCCCACTTAAATTCTTATCAGGAATTGGTGCTTCCCTGACCAATTATAACAACCATAGCCTCATCTCAATAACTGCAGTTCCATGGGATTGATCCTTGCATTTGAAAAAGATTCTACCAAAGTCTATTCATAAACAAGATAACTTGCTTAACTGACAGGAAAAAGGATGACTTTTTCTCAAAACTATTAATATGATTGAATTTAACAGTAACAGTCAGTTCTGTATCATCTATTTTAACATATTCTATACTGTAAAAAATACACCTTCAGAAATATTTAAAATGTAACCCTATCTCTGGTCTTCTTTTCTCTTGAAAGTTATGACTAATATCTAATATTTCTAATAATCTAACTGTTGACAGTTCTACTGTAATAGAAATCTCAGTTATAATCTATAATTACTTCTACAGTTTCTAAGTAGGAAGTCTTCAAATTTACATAAACACTCTACAATTTGCTTCAGTAGTTCTCAACCAGGGGCAATTTTGCACACATATCTCACCTCTGTTTCCCAAAAGGGGACATGCGACAATGTTTGGAGCTTTTTGGTTATTAGGGTTTGGGGATGTTACTGACATTAGGTATGTAGATGCCAGAGGTTCTTCTAAATACCCTACAATGCAGAAGACAGCCCCCCTCAACAAAGAATTATCCAGCACAAATTTCAATAGTGCCGACGTTCAGAAACCATGATTGACTTTGAGCACGTGTCTTCTGTTGATAAAATAAGTTTGAAACACCAGAAAATACCTTGTAGAATATATTCTTTAAAATTAAATATTACTTATTCTGAAATATTCTACATAAATTTGAATAAACTAGTTATAGGATAGGAATATATAGAAAACTGAGTGAACTTTGAACATGGTTGCATTTATGAATGTGAAGATACAATATTTTTACATTGAATTAGAGTCTTCCAAGAAGTAAAATCTTTATATCCTTTTACAAAATGTGGCTTCCTGTTTTCCTAAAGACACAGTCAAGAAGTTCTTAAAAAGGCAGCCCAGGTTGATGAGTTTTCAAGAAAAAAGACTGAAGAGTTATGTAAAATTTAATAAGAAACATTTAGTTTTATTCAATTTCCTTTTAAATGCCACATGGATTTCAAAATTAATAGTGGAATCTACATGACAAATGAGTAAGTGGACATTCTAAGTTCTAGATATTAGAGGCATTTGTCAAATATTAGAGGAGGAATTGATGTTGTTTCTCAAGTCTAAAATTTTGATAGAATTATTTAATTATAGAATCTAATTTTGGTTGCTGATTGACCTAGCCTCAAGTAAAGATTTCACCTTATTTAAAATTGGGAAGCATGTTAATCAAATCATCCTCAGTAATAGGACAAATTAAAAAAATCATGTGCCCACGATGGAAAGAACAGAGCATCATTTCTACGCTACTCCTAACAAAGATGTACGGCCCAGATGTAATCATGTAGAAGTATCGGACAAACTCAAATTGCAGGGTATTCCATGAAATAACTGGCTTGTAAGTTTCCATTGTGCCAAGATCAGGAAAGACAAAGAAAGATAAGAAACCAGACTGAAGGAGACCAGGAGACATGACAACTCCTGGCAACACACACTTCTAACTGGCTCTTTTGATATAAAGCCTGATAACCAAAAACAGCTCCAAACATTGTCACATGTCCCCTTCTGGGGAACAGGGATGGAGTGAGTGTGCAAAATTGCCCCTGGTTGAGAACTACTAAAGCAAATTGTAGAATATTTATGTAATTTTAAAGGCTTTCTGCTTAGAAACTGTGGAAGTAATTACAGATTGTAACTGAGATTTCTATTAGAATTGTCAACATTTACATTATTAGAAATATTAGATATTAGTTATAAATTTCAAGAGAAAAGAAGATCAGAGAGAGTTATTATTTTAAATATTTCTGAAGGTGTATTTTTTACAGTATAGAATATATTAAAACAGATGATACAGAACTGTTATTATTAAATTCAACGATAGTTACTAAGACAACTGGTGAAATTAGAATGGAGTGTGATCATTAGAAGGTAGGGATACATCAGCATTGGTTTCCTCATTTTGAGGTCTTCACTGAGTCTATGTACAAGAATGTCCTTTTGGGGAATTGCACACTAAACTATCTAGGGTATGAGGCATCAGATTGGAAACTTTCCTTCAGATGTTCGACGAAAAAAGGACATTTTTTGTATCAACACTCAGCTTTTCTCTAAGTTTGTTACTGCTTCAAAATAATCACATTAGTAGTATTTCACCTCAAAATTATATACATTTACAAATATTATTTCAAAGTTATGTACATGTATTTTAAGTGGATATCAAGTCAACCCCAATAAAACCATACTACTCAAGACAAAAATCATGTTCAAATTATCCACACTATAAAATTTAGAAACTAATATTGAATGTATTCATTTAAAATTACCACCATAAGAATATCTTATCACTGAATAAGAAAGGTACTTCATAATAGCCAACGGCTGAAAACAACCCAAATGACCATCAGCAAAACATCATACATCTATATAATCTTTATTTTTCCACCATAAAAGGGATTGAACTACTGATACAGGCTATAACCCAGACTGACCTGAAAACACTATGCTAACTGAAAGAAACAAGCCACAAAAATGTCACAGATTATATGATTGCATTCCATGAAATGTCTTGAACAGGGAAATCCATAGAAACAGAAAGATTAGTGGTTGCCAGGGACTTGGCGAAGGCTGGGTTCACTAGAGATGGGGTTAAAAGATACATGATTTCTTTTTGAGGTGATGAAAATATTCTAAAATTGATTGTTATAAAGGTTGTACATATCTGTGAACTTACCAAAAACCATAGAACTGTACACTTTAAATGGATGTATTGGATGGTATATCATATAGTTCACAATATCACAACTATATCTCAATATAGCTATCTGGAGAAAACAGAGGGGTCCTATTTTTCCTCCCCCTTATTCCTTCAATATTTGAAAATTACATAATACATGCTGTTAATCATTTGTTCATTTATTGAGCAAATATCTTGCCACCGAATGTTGCTGAACTCAAACATGAGTAAGAATAAAAATGGCAAATGGCTATCAAATAATCCTTCCTCCATCATTATCCAAGTTTTTAAAAGTTATGCATACCAAGGTTCACTAATGTGAGTGAGAAAATGAAAAGAGAATTATGTATATAGACTATATAACTCTGACACTTACATTTGCATTTAGATCTTTATTTATTGAAGAGGGAAAGTATAGTGTGTTAGGTTAAATATTAATAACTTGTGCCTTCATATTGCAGTTTTACAGCATTTACACATTCCCAGTGTATGAAACATTTGGAAATCTACTAAATACTGCTTCACTCTTGTTTATGCCACATGTACACCAAAATATTCAGTTGTAGTAATAATTATGGTATCAAATTCTCACATTCTCCCAAAAAGTATTGCCCACGTCATTCTTCCTTTGTCTTTTCCCCCTTGTTTTTCAGATGTACTGGTAAGGATACCAGAAGTATATTTCTTTGGAATTTGTTTTTTCTTTTTCTGCTTCTTATTTTAAGAATGTAGACACCAGGGAAATTTCTTTTACCTTCCTCAAAGGCTACCATGACTACATTAGCAAGGAAACCCGAAAGAGCAGAGATTATATGATAGTTTGGGAAAACACTTCTCCCAGCATGGTCTGTAGATGTCTGAGATGCAGTGAGGCAGTGAGCTGAACTTTTAACATGGCTCAGACTGCCCTCTCTAGATTGCATGGACCATCTGGGACCAGGGGTCTACTTCCCCTTTCTCCAGCAGGGGGTTGCATGCAAACTCAGCTCCCCATGTCATTAGGGGCTGTAACTACCCAGTGGCTTCCAGCATCTCCAGATGCTCAGGAGCTATAAATGGCTGGTGCCCCGTTCCAGATGACCAGGCAGTCATTTTTCTCTTAGAGTCTAAGTCTTAGACTAGTCATTGTCTAAATCCAGTCCTTGGATCAGCAGCAAAAGCATCACCCCAAAGCTTGGGAGAAATGCAATTTATGGAGCTCTGCCCAAGATCTACTGAACCAGAAACTCTGAGAGTGGGGCCCAGCAATCTGTTTTCACAAGCCCTTCAGGTCATCTGATTGTTTGAGAAACAATGTCTTGGATCATTAGTTCTCAAAGTCATGTGTGTGTAGAAATCACTGGGAACTTGTTTAGAAATACAGGCTCCATCCTGATTCAATAGGTTGTGTTTGGGCACCAGAAATTTGTGTTTGTAGAGGAGTTCCAGTTGCTTCTAACTTAGATAACTGGGGCAGGGTGGGTAACCTCATGGCCACTCTCTCTGCTGCACCAGCCTCCATGAGCAACCCCATAATGACAAGGCATGGGTGAAGGGGGAGTTTTCATTGGGGTGTGGGAAAACTCAGACACCAAGGTCAATGGGTCAAGGAGAGAAGAGAAGCCGTTGCTTCCAACCACTCATCACCCTACAGAAAGGTATGCAGGCCAGCATGGTGGACACACAGTGTGGGTCTAGGCTGCACACCTGCCACCTGCTTTCTTCTGTGTGTAGGATGAGCAGGAGAGCAACCATAACAACGAAGTGACACCCAGACTCCTTGACTGCCTGGTCATCTGGAACTGGGCACCAGCCATTTATAGCTCCTGAGCATCTGCAGATGCTGGAACCCACTGGGTAGTTACAGCCCCTAATGACATGGGGAGCTGAGTTTGTATGCAACCCCCTGCTGGGAAAAGGGGAAGTAGGCCCCTGATCCCAGATGGTCCATGCAATCTAGAGAGGGCAGTCTGAGCCATGTTAAAAGTTCAGCTCACTGCCTCACTGCACCTCAGACATCTACAGACCATGCTGGGAGAAGTGTTTTCCCAAATTATCATACAATCTCTGCTCTTTTGGGTTTCCTTGTTATGTGTTTTCTCACATCTCCTATCCTGGAGGAAATAATTATGTTGGGCTGCTATAACAAAACATCATAGACTGGGTGGCTTATAAACAACAGACATTCATTGCTCACAGTTTGAGAAGATGGAAGTGCAAGATCACAGCATGGCAGAGTCAGTGTCTAGTGAGGATTTACTTCCTGGTTCATGGATGGTGCCTTTTCACTGTGTCCTCATGTGGTGGAAGGGGTGAGGGAGCTCTCGGGGGTCCCTTTTATAAGGGCACTAATCCCCATCCATGATGCTCCATCCTATGACCTCATCACCTCCCAAAGGCCCCACCTCCTCATACTATCACATTGGGAATTAGGATTTCAACAGAGGGACTTTAGGGGACATAAACATTCATATTAGAAATTAGGATTTCAACAGAGGGATTTTAGGGGACACAAACATTCAGTCTATAGCAATGACTTATTTTTGAGAATCCGTTCCCTTTCTTAACCCTTAGCCCATGCCCCCTCACACCATAGGCTACATGGTTCTAGAAAGTTCACATTATCAGAGTCTGAATTGAAGCACCCATATATGGCTATTATTTAGAATTTTTTTTCCCATTTCTGGGTCAATCAAAGTCATTTTGTGGGTCCATGAGGATGTGGTCAAGAAGAAGGATGAGGAACACTTTGTTCTGCATATTATCATTTATAGATAAATGAGTTGGTCCCTTCCATAGCCTGTGTGTGGAAATTGTTCAGAATGCGATAGGTGAGCTGCTGAGTATTTACTTTTGAGTACCCAGAAGATATTGAATGCAAATTGAAAAAGCACAAATTGATTAAAATAGAGCTACTATTTCTAGAGGAATTTTAAATGTATTTCATAAGAAGTCTTGATGCAGTATAAATATGAGTTCCAATATTAACTCATAACCAAACAGCAAGCAGTTCGAGCACAACTTTTGCAGCTTGGCAGTGACTATCTCCATCTTAATGGTATGTGGAACCTAGAGTCATATCTTGAACTCCCTCTATACCTTAGAGAATCCATTGCATATGTAGAAAATAGACACACATGTTTAAACAGTCATTTAGCAAGCTATCGTTTTATTACAGAGTGTTATCCTCAGAATATTGTATTTCTAAATCTGGATCTTAAAAATCCTCTTTAAATTAGTATACAGAGGATTACCTGAAAAGATGAATCTCCCTAATAATGGAGGCAAGATTCTATTGCCCAGAAGAGCCAAATCGAGTCAGAAGAAGATTTGGTCTTAATAAGGTTCAGGGTGGCATCCTATATATTCAATTCATAGAGTCTATATCTTTTAATAAATTGCAGGAGAGGGTTCCGAGGGTTAGACACAAAACCGCCTGGGCACATGAAGTACTTGGGTTATATATCTTGAGTTGAAGTTCCTACTGGGGGACTTCCAAGAAAGAGCAAGTAACCCAACACAAGGCTTAGGTGCCCAGGATGAGGGCTAGAGCATTTGGACAAAGCCTTGGCTTCACACAGGTGTTAAAAAGGCAACACAGCACGCAGCATCAAGCCACCAGATGCCTGGTTCTCAGGCTGGTCTTTGTTGAGCGTGTACATTAAACATCTTTGCATGGATCCAGTAAATTATACATTGAGAAAGAATTAAAAAGGGTAGATTAAATGAAGGCCTCTTTGAATCCTGAGATTCCAAGAACTCATTCCCTCCACTTTTTTGGGGCATGAAAAGTCATTTTTCAACATGAATCTGAACAGAGGAGACAGAAAATGGCAAGTATTATTTTTTGCTTGAAATGGAAATTCAAGTTGGCAACAATATTCCAACCTTGGGTCTTTCCAAGGGGACAGATTCCAAGGTTTTGGGCCTAAAATTAAGTTCCAAAATCCTGTGAGGTGCTACAGAGCGAACCACTTGCCAAAGCATCTCCTCTTTTTGCTGACAGAAGAAAAGCCCCAATGCCTGTCAAAATGAGAAGTACGGGGGTGCTTCTGTCAGCCCCACAGAATGAGCAGGGCTGTGTATTCAGGCATCACTCACAGGGTCTTACCTAAAGAGGACGAATTTAGGTACATTCAGGATGATTCAACAAACCTTTTAGCTTATTGGTTTGGTGAAAGTAATAATAATCATAATAGTAACTATATAAACTCCAGAAAGCTAAGGCATTATTTTACTAATTGGATGCCTTTAAAAAATTTTTAAAAAAATCAATCAATGTTCAATAGTGAAAGGTAAACTGCATATATCACATATATTTGAATAAATGACCAAGATAAGTTGCTAGCAAATATTACTACGAACAAGCAAATTTGTTATCACGCCAAGGAAGAATATATTTTTGAGAATTAGATCAAGAAGTCTAATATTAAATTTATAATAAGAGAGCAGTGCATAGATTGGCCTTGTTTTGTTGTAAGACAGTGCCCCCTGCAGGAACAACTCATGTTCTGCATTTCAGAGTGAAGGTTTTCAGCAATCCATTTTCTTGTGTTCGATTTGGTTATTGGTTAATTAGTGAGGTAATAGATGAGAAGCCCATTAGCCTACTCTTCATACTGAAATAATTCCATGTTTGTAGCACTCACTCAGGTGCCATGCAATGTGCAAAAATAACTCTTTAGTTTCTTCTTAAGAAAAAAACACTAAACCACACTGTAAAAATTTCTACCAAGGGCAACTATTTGTCAACCACATATAATAGACACAAATCACCTCTAAAGCAGTAAAAAATACACACTAAACTTCACCAGCGCATGTCACTTCTTTCCATTGTCTGATGGGGAAATGAATCCCACACTCAGAGAGTTGATCAAAATATATCAGAGCACAGTGTTCCACATTTTTTTTTTTTTGCTTTAAAACAACACTTTATCTAGTTATATGTTACCAATTAACTATCCACACATTTTATGTATTATAGATAAAATAATCCCACAAATCAAAACTGTTCTTTTTCTAGTCTAGCCTAGAAAAATCTAGTCTATTTTTATAGATTCTGAAAAGGGGGGTAGGTAAGAAAAAAATTGACAATACAAAATTAGAAAAGCATTCAAAGTATTTCTTCTTAAAAAGTATTAATTGGAGTACCTCTGTGCCACAGGTTGGTTCTCTGGAAGCAGACCCTGAGATGGATCCCAGAGGAAGGTGTTTACTACAGCTGAACACATGCGGAAGGGAGGCGGAGGAGGACGTGGAGACAGGCTGGGGTGCAGGGAAAAGCTCAACTGCAGGGTAGCCCTGGCCCTGGGGAGCAAGCACCTGTCAGAGCTGCACTGGGCTGCTTGAGAATGACTGGGCTTCATATCCCTACCTCAAGCACCCTTGGCATGTGGGTCACCAGGGAAAGATGTGCCTTTGGCAAAGTGCCTCTCTGCAGCCAAAGGAACCCCTGAGGAGCTGCCTCCCAACCGCACTCCCCCAGCTGTCTGCAAAGCTGTCCTCGACGGGCCCTCTGGGTGGCATACCACCACTAGCATCCATCTCTGTTCAGGATCCCAGTGGGCTTCGCCTTCTAGGGGGAAGCTCAGCATAGAAAGGTGAAGAGGACAAACTAAAGCCCCCAGAGCTGCACCTCATCTCAGGACCCCTGCGGACATTCGTCTCCTTCCTCCACAAACCCTTCTAGACCCCCCACCCTCGGTTACCATCTCTGCCAGTCCTGTCAGCTCACTGATGGAGTGACACAAGCCCTCACCCTTGAGGGACCTTGGCATGGTCACTACGCTCTCTGAGGTCGAGTTGTTGCCCCTGGTCATTTTGGTTACGGTAAGTCACTTAGGTGACACTCCTTCCTCCCTGCTCCATTGTGTAAGAGTGTGGCCATGTCTTCTGATGATGAAGGTCAAGATGGTGATGCCCCCTCTTCTTGCCTATTGGAAGCAAAGAGCCTGAACTGCCCAGGCAGCAGCTGTAGCTTATAGAATAAGTGGATTTTTTTTTTTTTGTCCCTGGCAAAACATGTACTGTCTTTGGGGACAAGTCCCTCTAATGCTGCAGAGCCAAAGTTGCAAGGACAGAAAGTACAAGGTTCCCCAGTGGATCCCTGACCATGACGGTGAAGGGCCCTTCCTACTTTCACCTCTTGGTTTCTGGACCCATGTAATCTTCCACTGGAGAGACATGGTACCATATGCAATCTCCGAATGTCCCATGGAGATACGGTATGCAGTCTCCGAATGTCCCATGGAGATACGGTATGCAGTCTCCGAATGTCCCATGGAGATACGGTATGCAGTCTCCGAATGTCCCATGGAGATACGGTATGCAGTCTCCGAATGTCCCATGGAGATACGGTATGCAGTCTCCGAATGTCCCATGGAGATACGGTATGCAGTCTCTGAATGTCCCATGGAGATACGGTATGCAATCTCTGTGTATACAGGCTGAACGACAGCATCCCATCTTTCCAGGCAGACTGACTACTGCCTAATCTGTTGGTTGTTAACTTACCGTGTCCTTTGACACCTGTGTATTGTCCAGTCTCTATCTAACATGTGGTGGTGGTTGCTTCTTATTCCTGACCTCGCCCGCCCTCAGATTCCTGCCCTGACAGTTTTCTGTTTTTGCTCACAGTCAGGGCCGCCGCATGCACCTATACAATTTCACACTGCCTGACACCAGGGTGTGTGCTTTATGCAGGATCACTCTGTGTCAACGGTCCCTCTAGGAGTGGCCACAGCATGCTCTTACTAGAGTTCTTACTGGCCACAGCATGACGGAACAACAAGAACATCTCTAAGTGCATAACAGTGGCTCAGAGACGCCTTTTTATATTGAGAGGTTGGCATATGGCAAGAGAGAAATGAACATTATCAGTGATTTTTATCAGGACAAATTGTTATCTAATATTTGGCTACTGGAAATGCTACACAATTTATATACTCTATTCGCAAATAATTAAAGAAACTCTGTCACCTTTAATTATCTCTCTCCCTACTGCCATCCTTAAAAAAAAAAAAAAATCAATATGCCACTAGTATGAAAAAGAGAGTTTTCCTAAGGGTACATTCTGTGGGAGTGGTAAGCATATACCTTAAACAGAAAAGATGGAAAGCTACTTCTCCTTAAACTTTACAGTTTTTATTTCCTAAGCTTTTTTTTTTTTTTTATCTCTGATAGTTTGTAAAGGTCATAAAATCTTTTAAGAAACTTGAAATACCAAGGTGCTTTCCCTGAGAAAAGTGTATTATGGATGTGCATGTATACTTTCATGATGTTTATGACCTCCCTAAAGCCCACCCACAGATTCTGGAAGATTCCATGGGTCCTAGAATTCAGTAGCCAGGGTGACAGAGGACGTGTGCTGGATTTGGAGTCAGAAGGCTTGGCGACCACCCTGATTCTACCATCTACTAACAGCATGGCCGTATGCATGCACTGCCATTTTGTCTGCTGCAGCGTCAATATAGTTACAGTGTGTAATTATATCTTACATAGTGTTTACGGGCATCAGATGAGAAGACAAACTAGAAAACTTCTGCCCAAGCTAGATGCTAGTGTTTTTTTTTTTTAAGTTAATTGATAATCGTATTGTTGACCTTGTACTCATCAGTGCGAGTTTCTACAAATGGTTGCCTTTCTCCAATCTCGTCTGTGCTTACTGACCAGCCCAATCAACCTACAAAACAGGTAACACCTTTCCCAGAAAATGAGTGAAGTGTTTGCCATTAGGATTTTTGTTGACAAAATCTCAATAACATCCACAAGGTATTTAGGTACCTGTGTGTTTAACAATACAGCTGTTTGATTGAGTATGTCTTGGTGGGTTGTTTCGGGGCCTGAGCCTGTCTAAAGGTCTGCAGTGTGAGCTGTAAACAGGCCAAAGGTGCAGAAGAAAACCCCCCAAAATCTCCACAATTAGAGTCTTTGGTCGGATAGAGATGCCAATATTTGAAATGATGAGTTTTCCTCTGATATCCATGGCTTAGTTATGCTAATTCAATGAGCCAATTAATACATATTCTATCTATTAGATTCAAGGTATCATAATAGATACACTACGAGGACACAGGAAAGTATGAGACACACACGGCTCTCAGATATTTTACGAGGAGCCTCTTTCCAGAGATGCCCTGTGCACACCAAGTCTCAACTAACAGTAATTGGTGCTAGGGGAGGCTGGAAGCAGTCAGAGCCCCCGAATCCTGCATGTACAGGAGGAGTTCCACTCATGGATGGGGACAGAGGATAGAGCTGGAAGCAGGAAGATGAGTCGGGAGGAAGTGAATCACTCCCAGCATAGAAAGCAGGGTGAGGGATGGAGAAAGAATGGCAGGAAGGTGGGGCCAAGGGAGGGCCCCTCAGGCACTTGTCTATTTTACTGCTATATAATGACTGACGTGGCCCTGAATTTATGGCAGAAAAAAAATGCTTGCGTTTTCAATAGTGAGAAAGGCTGTGTCATTCTGCAGAGAAGTGAGGTGAGTCAGCCTAGTGTGGCTTCAATCATTCCATCACTAATTTACTATATATATATATATAGTAAATATATATATATAATGTATATATATATATATATAATGTATATATCACAATATATTTACTACAATATAACTCTGAATGCTTTCTGGACCTTCTTCCTCTAATTTCTATCATAATAAGCTGGCTTTGCATGCCTACACCACTGGGCTGATGGAAAGAGGATTAATGATACAGAATTTGGAGGAGTTTCGAGAGCTTTGCAAAAATATATGCAGCAAAAGAGAGAGGGAGAAAAAGGGAGAGAGATAGAGAAATATAAGTTTTTGCCTTAATATCTCAAATCTGAGAATACTTTGGACGTGGGACTCAGGGATAAGCACTTCAATAGTTACAGAGTCTTCGACTGTTACCCCAATGACCAAAGCTGGCTCTACTGGTGTGAGTTAATCTGTACACGGGTCCCAAAGTTGCATTTGGTTTCAATTCAGTTACGATTTTAGACTCTAGGCTTGACATCCTTAAAGCATCACACCCTGGAGATATTCTTCTGATGCACATATGAGATTTCTATCGTAATTAGAAAGGAGACACATGTTCTGCAGATTTCCAAGTTCCAGGTGACTGTTCCTATGTCTCACTGTGCTCCATGGGCTCTCGGTGAGAGTCACAAGTGGGGGTCACGGGGACAGAAAGCCTTTCCTGACCATTCGCTAGGGCATCAGAACCCCCAGAGGGTGTAGTGAAGAGAGTGTTCCGTTACAGCAAATAAGAAGATGGGTTAGGTTTTTTGTTTTTTTTTTTTAAGTCTTACACAGAAAGGCTTGAACATAATAAAAGAGATTAGGAAGAACATAGAAAAGAACATTTTATCTCTAAAGTCTGTGTCCCAGTCAATTTCACATATTTAATTATCTCATTTTACTATATTATGTGAGTCTATTTTTCACATCACCAATCGAGCATCCATATTCACTACATTGGGAAAGACGTTTTCCAAAAGTCCTTGTATTTACCCATCTCTTCATACAGTTTCAAATCGATGGTTCAAACACTGAATCCCTAAAGACTGAGGCAATTGTACTTCATTTCTTCTCGCCTACAAACAGATGGTTTTCACTAGCTCATATATTTGATATCTCTAGAATGGTTTTTGAAAAGTACAGATGTGTTACAGGGAAGACACCCAGGAATGATTTCAATATCCATAACAAGTGTGTCGGTAAAAGGGAGTGAAAGATGGAACGCAAATTTCCTTTTCCCTTGCTATATGCCCAGAACATTTTCTATTAAAAAACACATTTTGTTTAAAAGCCAGTATTATGAATCTTGTGCTCTTTCCTATAAAATATTGCTTTTAATAATGGTTTGGGGAGAAAAATATATTTAATAATTTGCGGTCAACTTAGTCCAATGCCGTAAAGTTTAAATAAATCAGAATTTAGAAAATGGTTATCTTAGACAAAACAAGATGATAGTGGTGAGGTTTTATTAAATCTCCATAAATCTTTTCATGAGACTACAGAAAGCAACTAAAAATAAAATGACCACTGTGTTAGTTTCGTATTGCTGCCATACCAAATCACCACAAACTCAGTGGCTTAAAACAAATCAGATTTATTATCTCATAGTTCTGAAGGTCAAAGGGCCAAGGCCGTGCTATGAGACTAAAATCAAAGTGTTGGCAGGGCTGCTTTCCTTTCTGGAGGCCCTGGGGCAGGATTTTTTTCCCCCAATTTCTTTAAAGTCCTACAGTTTTGTTAGAACATATCTTGATGTTTATCACTTAGAGTTGATGTTCATGGCTATTCATTGTGCCTTTGCAATGTGGAGATTCAAATCATCTTTTGATGATATCTTTATCTCTTGAAGATGAAATACATGGCAATATAATGGAATAATACTAAAATCATTAAAACAATATATTAAAGAAAATGGATTAATAAAAAATGATAAAGCATCAACAAATAGCTAAATAAGGCTAAAACTCAAGCAGACCCTCCTCATTTGAGATGACTGGTGAGCCTCAAGTGTCAAGCACAAGGAAGCCCTGAGGTCTGATGTCTTGTGGCGGGAGCCCCGAGAGGAAGGACTGGGTGTGACCTCATCTCACGTGCACAGATGCCATTCTCGTTTTAAACATGTACACACCATTTTTCTAGGGCATACTCAATACATTTTATCATTATGATTGACACAGAACTTAATCAAGGCAGGAGCTTCCCAATTTGAGAAAACCCAACCCACTGAGCTCAGCTAGAGAAAACTAATGGGAACAATTAGAGCAGTTTTGACGCAGGGCCTGTTGGAGAGTTTTCTATCTCCAGGTGAGCCTACAGACCCTGCCAGATGTTCAAGTGCAGTAAAGACCTTCTGTCTTACCCTTCAGGAGGCTAAGCCAGATGGCAATGAGAAGCTATCTCCCTATCTCTCATTCACTTGTCAGGTTTAAGCTTTCTCACCTTGGTCCCCAAGTAACTGAGAGCAGTAAAGTGCCCAGGTGTTGTGATAACTCAATCCCCCCTCCCAACTAAGAAGGGATGATTTGGAGGTGTGTGTGGCAAGTAACTGGCAGCATAGAGGGTGTCTTAGTCTGTGCTGCTATAACAAAATGCCTGAGACTAGGTAATTTATAAACAACAGACCTTTATTTCTCATAGCTCTGGAGGCTAGAAAGTCCAAGACCAAGGTGCTGGCAAATTTAGTGTCAAGTGAAAGCTGCTCTCTGCTCCCAAGACGGCATCTCGTTGCTGTGTCCTTACATGGCAGAAGGCAAAAGGAGCTAGCTGGTTCCCCTCAAGCCCTTTTGCAAGAGCTCTAATCCCTTTTTTATGAGGACTAATCCCTTTATGAGAGCAGAGCCCTCATGAACTAATCACCTCCTAATAACATTCCCTCGGAGTCTAAGTTTCAACAGATAAATTTTGGAGGGATGAGCACATTCAAACCATAGCAAAGGATGGTCACAAATTTGGGAGAGTGAGGATGCCGTTGAGAACAAGTGGTCCCCCACAACTCCTGGTGTTCTTTCTGGGTCACTGCACTTAGACCATGTCCTAAGAGTTCCACAGAGGTGGCCCAGTTATACAGGAAAGCTCAGCCACGCCAGTGCAGGTTTTTACTACATCTTGAGTGTAAGGGGCTTCTCTCCCTGAAAGGCCAGCAGGGGACTTTCGCCCTCTTTGCAGTGGCTTCTTCATTAGGGACGATGCAAAGGTACCCTAGAATGAAGAGCAGGCTGGCTGTGACCCCTTCTTGTGCTGGTTAATTATCTTCAAATTCTTCCTCCTACACACATGCTTGGGGGAAAGTGTGAGCTCCTAGTGAAGAGAAGCCCTGCTCTTTCTGTCTCTCATCATTATCCTTAAACAGTGCATTAGAGCAACAGTCCCCAACTTTTTTGGCACCAGGGACTGGTATCATGGAAGACAATTTTTCCATGGACCGGGGGCGGGGGTAGATGGTTTGGGGATAATTCAAGCGCATTACCTTTATTGCTATTATTATTACACTGTAAAATATAATGAAATAATTATACAACTCACCACAATGCAGAATCAGTGGGAGCCCTGAGCTTGTTTTCCTGCAACTAGACGGTCCCATCTGGGGGTGATGGGAGACAGTTGATTTAATATGGTCTCTGTGCAGTCAAACTCTCTGCTAATGATCATCTGTATTTGCAGATGGTCCCCAGCACTAGCATCACCTCCTCAGCTCCACCTCAGATCATCAGGATTAGATTCTCATAAGGAGCCACAACCTAGATCACTCACATGCACAGTGTATTACAGTAGGGTTCGAGCTCCTCTGAGAATCTAATGCTGCCACTGATGTGACAGGATGTGGAGCTCAGGTGGTGACACCGGCGATGGGAGTGGCTGTAAATACAGGTGATGCTTCACTCACCCGCCACTCTCCTCCTGCTGTGCAGCCCGGTTCCTAACAGGTCACACACTGGTTCCAGTCCTCAGCCCAGGGTTGGAGAGTGCAGCATTACAGAATTCATGGCGGTTCCAGTCTCTGCAAATGTCTTCTCTCATTTTGGTGACCAGCAATATAATTCTGCTTGAAATCCAAACAGAGTCAATTGCCATTCTCCTCTGCCACCTTTTTATCCTTGAAGCCACTGCACACCTTAATAACGATCCTCAATATGCTTGCATGACAGGATCTCAGACGCCCTTCCCAGCCCAGGCTGCTGTGGCCTGGGCAACAGGCCTCGTGGCCATGAGAAGGCAAAGGCACATGGCAGAGAGGAGTCTTCCTCACACTCTCAGCCAATTCGTGGATGGGTTTCTGGTTCTAAATGGCAAAAGTATCACCAGGACCTTTGTATCAGGAGGTATGATGACATGAAGGAAGGGTATTAAAGAAGGAAGAGGTCCCAGTGCCCTGCTCAAATGGATCCCTCATGGACTGATGAGTAACTTACAAAAAGCAGAGTGACTCACCTCATCCTCTGGTTTTGGTCATGTAAAGTTGTCATCGTGAGATTTTTTCTTTTGAGTAACACGGTGGTTCTGCCCACCTTGCCAAGTGTTTCCAGAATAGCTCAGCATGGTGCATACGTGGGTATGATGCCAAGCACTAAACAAGAAGCTACCACCTTGCTCCAAGCGAGCCAACACAGAATCCACAGACAAGGTCTGCCCTGGCGATCTGGGGGCAGGTGAAGGAGGGTGGCTCCCACACTGCCTTGTTCCTGTGTCAATGTGCAAATTATAACGCTTTCTCTTCATGGCATAATAGAATAGAGGTATTTTTAAGTCAAGCAAACGAAGTTGAATTATTTCCTACTTCCATGTGTGTTGTGGTTTAAATAGAATTTTGCAGACTAACTGGGTACATAACTTCCATTTATCCATTTGTGCCCAAAGAAACAAAAACATTACAAATTGATTTCTAAGTAGACTGCTGGGACACAGCCTTCTTGTGTGCCGGTCTTTATTAACTGTCTTTCATATGTATTTCCTAACTATATACAGTGTTTCTCCATCATAGAGGAAAAAAAGGAAATGTAATTCATCAATTGCGCTGAATGGCCTTTAGGACTATTCAGGTAATTTGGGCTGTTTGTCTCCATAAGAACGCCAAGATCAGAACCCAAGTAATAACAAAAAGTGACTCATCTGTGCACAGCACTCTCCCTGGCAGAAACAGAGCCTTGAGAGGGGCTGCCGGGTGTCTGCAGTCCTCTGAATGCTGAACCGTACAGCACATCCTGTTTAGAACAATGATGCTCAAATGCCGGCTACCAGGAGCCAGAGGAGAGGACAGAACCCTGGTTGATTATATTGGCTGTTGTCAAACCTAAAGTAAATCCGGCCCTGCTGCATTCCAAGTGAGTGGAATTTCTGGAACTCCAGAGCTAAGGAAGAAACCCTGGACTTGCGGAACTCACTAAAGTCAAGTGTACCCTGCCAGACCTCTGGGGACCAACCAGCTGGCCACCCTCTCACGACACCTGGACATCAAAATATTGCCAGTGAGCCCTCCTCAGGCCTGCTCTCCCAGGCCTCTGAATTGTTGCCAGTGTGTGCCTATTTCAATTGTGATAAGACCTAAGCTGCAAGCTACCCAGCGAGGGGAAAGAGATTATAACAACATCTGGGTTAATCACCCAAATCCCCTGGCCCCAGAAATCTCAAAATGCCTCTGCAATAGCTTGCTGGGCCTGCTGGAACACAGTAGCACTGGCTGGGGGCTCGAATAACACAGATGCATGTCCTCACTATGCAGGCTGGGAGTTAGCCAAGGTGGCTGAGAGCTGCTTTCCTCTGGGGCTTCTCTCGCCCTGGCTATGGGTGATGCCTCCGAGTTTCAATGGCATTCCATCTCTATGCATGCCTGGCTCCTCATCTCCTCTTCTCATAAGGACAACAGTCCTGTTGGATTAGCAAACACCCTAATGACCTCGTTTTACCTTAATCACCTCTTTAAAGACCCTATCCCCAAATACAGTCACATTCTGAGGTACTGAGCACTTCAACATATGAATTAGATGGGTAGGTAAAATTCAGCTCATAACAGCCACTCCTCCCTCCCCCCAAAACATATATACATGTCTGTGCATTTATTCATTTATTCCTGGAAACTATAATCACTATATGTAATAATGTGGTCATTTTATTTTCCATTCAATATAATGAAAGAAATTAACAAAGCTCACCCCCACATTATAATCAGAGTAGAAAATATTCTTTTTTTTTTTTTAAGAGATGGGGTCTCGCTCTATCACCCAGGCTGGAATGCAGTGGTGTGATCATAGGCTCACTGCAGCCTGGGGTCAGCAATCTTCCCACCTCAGCCTCCGGAGTAGCTGGGACTGCAGCCTAGAATATTCTTAATGTGCTTAACAGTCCAGGGAAACTATTTTTTCTCCCCTTCTCTTCTTTCTGCCCCCAGTGTCATCTACTGTCCACCCCACAGCCTCTGCTTTGAGGTCACCTTGCCCCTTGCCACAATACCCTGCTGACTCACCATCTGGAGCCACTTACTGCCATCCCCTGTGGGGTTCCCTGTGGCCAGCAGGATGTCTTAAAGAGCAGCCCTCTTTTCCACCAGCAATGCACAGGCTGCTACTCAATGAGAGATGCCCTCATCCCGCATCAGCATAGGGGCAATCTCCAAAGCAGTTTTCTTCCAGAATTTCACCCCGGAAGCAGGGCAGATGCTTCTGTGCTTTCAGCCTCCCCTCCTACCAATCTTTGTGCTATCCTTTCCCATTGCAGTTAGCTCTGAAGGAGGAGACAGGGTCTGCTAACGTACCATTTAAATGGCTATTCCTTGTCAGGCCTCTTGTACCTACCTGAAGTTTCTGGAGGAGAGTCTTCCTTTAAATCAAGGATTTGTAAACTACAACCTGAGGACCAAATCCAGGTCCCTTCTTCCTTTTCTTCTCCTTTTTTTTTAATGGCCCAAGAGATAAGAATGATTTTACCTCTTTTAATGGTTGGAGAAAAAAAATACTCAAAATATTTTGTGACACATGGATATTATTTAAACTCGAATTTCCTTGTCCAAATTAACGTTTTATTGGAGTACAGCCACATTTGTTTATACACTGTGGATGTTTTCTCACTAAGATGGCAGAAATGAGTAGTTGTGACGGAAACCTTTATAGCTGCAAAACCTAAAGTTTGTATTATCTGACCCATTATAGAAGTCCTTTGCTGATCCCTGCCTTAAGTCACATCCTCCATCCTCTCTACTCTAGGACTTACAGACTTGACATCCCCACAGGCCAGCTTCCCTTTTGATATGTAAAGCTCTCCCTAAACCCCCTTTCTCCCCCTAGAGCCTGACTTTCATGTTTCACCTCAGGTTTGCAGGAAAGCAGTGGGCTTTGGGAGTGGAGGCTGAACAATGAGCTCATTATTTCTTCTGTCCATCCCTGCTTTAGAAGTCCTTACCGACATTAAGATAATATGATTCTGGTTCACTGGGGCAGGGGAGAAGCTGTGCACAAGGACAAGCAAGAATAAGAGCACGGGGATATTTTTCAAAACAATCATCTTCAGTACAGATGCAAATAGCAGCAGTGAAAGTTGGGAGTGATGCACACTCTGAACAGACACTGGGGAACAGGAAGAGAGAGAGAGAGAGAGAGGAATAACTGAGGGGTATGGAGGATGTGAGTGAGAACTTCAGGGACAGGGAGATGCTGGGGCGTGGAGGAAGAAGTGGGTAAAGAAAACAACCTGGAATAAAAAATAAAAAATAAAAAAAAGAAAACAACCTGAATGAAAGTCTCAAAATGTGGATGTTCAGGCAGTCCCTCCATGAGTTTGATATCAGGAGACAGTGAGGCCCACCAGAAATGAGGGGGACACAGTGACCCCTTACAAGTGTGAACTAAAATAAAATCCTAAGTCCCCCCCAACTGAACTGACTCCCTTTTAGCCAAAAGGACCCCAGAGACGCCTTAAAACTGAGTTCCCAGGCATGACAGGACAGGACACAGACACACCTTGTTATACCCCTTCCTTGCTGACACCCATCAGGCTCTCTTCCTTACACCGAACCAGCCTTTCAGAAAGACTTGCTTCACTGCTAATTTCAGTCAACAGCCTAATGCTACCCCTCCCTTTCTGTGGCTTCAGCGCTACAACTGACCTGTCTACGGAAGCTGCGCAGTGAGGGGTTTTGTGTCCTCTGCTTCACCTTTTGACATCAAAGGGCCCAAAACTCCACCCTTGGATCATGGTGACACCGCCGTCTTTGGACATAGACCCCATAAAGGGGCATGAAGCTCACAGTGCATGCGCGTATCTCTCCTCTCGTAAATATCCAAGACTCCTCCTATAGCTTGTAAAATATGTATATTTGGCCTCTGCACTCAGCATAAATTCCTGCTCCCGTTTGTCCCTCCCTAGACGTACATGCCCTTGGCTTCTGCCCGAGGCTACTGCTTCCCAGCCCGCAAAATGGCCAGCCTACAGGCCGAGACCCTTTACCAGAAATAAAGCTATAAAACTCTCCTTTCCAAATGTGTGAACCTCATCATTCTTCGGCTGACAGCAGACAATGTACTTTGGGGACTGGCACGTGACAGGCAAGGCTAGAGCAAGAAGGGCGTTCTACTCATTCACCTGCTCGGGTTTCAGCACTTCCTCTTTTGAGAAGTCTGAAGAGGGCAGCAGCTAAAATACCTTCTAGTTTAGACTCTATAAAATGATTCCAACTGATTCGTACACATTTAACCCACTTTGTAGAGTAGTCACTCTGTGCAAAACATTATGTCAAGTAACACCGGCTGGATTCCAAGACAAAAAGGTAGAAAGAATGAAAACAATAGTTCTGGATTCAGAAAACTTCAGTACTCTTCATCACTGGGCAAGAATCCCTGTGATAAGAAAATGCTGTTACATCCTTTAAGCAATGTCCCTAGATCTTGATCTAATTTAAGTGCTTTTTTCAGATTCTGTCTGCATGATTCCATCCTTTCTAGTTTATAGTATCCTTAGTAATTGCATGTTAATAGAGAAAGTCACACAAAGCTATTGTAGAAAGCATCACTGAGAAGTGTGTTTCCAATATTTTCATTTCCATAAATTTTACATTTAAATAATAAGGTGTATTTCAGTAGTATAGTCCTTTAACAATTCTCCATCAAAACCATTCTCTAACACTTAAAATCTGTCTCCCAGTCGGCCTCCTAACTTGGCCTATGTCCCAAAGCTTAGGAATCACAATACCATGGGAAGCGGTACCACACTATTCTAATTTGGTCTTACTGATTTACAGACAATGTAATTTCATTCTATTTAAAACATGCCTTCTTTGATTGGGCTGTTTGTCACCCAAAAAACCTCAAATTCACTTGTTCTTAAAATGAGCCTGACAAGTAATTCCAATCATGGAAGAACAGCCCACTTTCCCCTGAATCTAACTTGCATAAGACTAAGCAACACTCTTCAGCTGGCAGGTCGCCTGATGACGGAACTATCAAATTTATATTAATACTTTCAACCCCATTAGGAAATTAACCCCAACCCTTTGAACATTGTCCCCCTGCACCTTTTCATTTCTGTCACATGCCCAGAAAAGATAGTTCAATTTTACCGTGCACCGCAAAATCAAAGAATTTAAGCTCCACAAACATCATAGTACACAGGAAGTACAGAACTCATCTCTCCTAAATCTTGGTATATTCTCCTTAAAGGCCTCCTGGTCTCAGGTACCAAATTATCAACTGAAAAGTTCATATATACACAAATATGGCTAAAATTACATAAACACATCACATAGACACACTCACATGTGCATTTATGCTGTGCATTGCATTTGCCTCGTATTTATGTATTTCTTCCTCAGTACTAACAACAGGAGCAGCCTCTACATTCCACATAAGATCAGGGAAAATCTACAAGGGGAAGAAGACTAAATAAAGCATTGGTGGAGTTGTTAGAGCTGAATTCCAAAGGCTGTGGAACTGTGAGACGTTCAATGCATCCTCTTAGTATCCATATTTGCTCACCACCCACTTCAGATGCTCCTAAATTATGCTTGAATTATATCTGAAACAGAGATCAGTTGTTGGGTTTTGATGTAGCATTCGTGTGATCAGTGAGTGCTATTTCAATGAAACACGTCACATTCTTGGAAAGCTGTCATTATTTTGTAAAGCTTAACCTAGGCCACCATGAAAATGTACAATTAGACATCCATCTTTTGATCATTTGAGAACAGCGGATTACATTTTTCTGATCTTATCCTCCCATCTTCATTCACAACCATATGTGCACCATTTTGTGTTAACAAACTCCTTAGAAGTTTACGTTAATTAACTACCTCTAACAAGTTATTTCTCCACTTGTAAAGTGAAGGGAGAGAGAAGTTCAAGAGGAACAGAGTGAATTTTATTTTCTGTCTCCTATCCACCTAACCCTGTTAGGTATTTTATAGGTGTTATCTTTCATCAGTTCACATTGACTGTTTAACACTCAAGAGTTACAATAAATAAAACCTAACTTCTGCATAATTAAATATGATTCCTGAGTGGAGCACATTTTGTCTTCTGAAACTGGCAGCTCAACTTTGTTGCAGCAAAGGACTCCAGTTGTCATTTGCAGGGCTCACATTTCTGGTTGATCGACAGGCTTGGAGATTAGCCGAGTGACAAATTTGAAAACAGACCAAGAGTGGGTGATTGCCAGTCACTTCCTGGAAGGCAAACATCACAGCCCAGAGCTTAATTCTGACACCATGGCCTTCAGTAAAAGTTCTGCCAAAACTAGAGGCAAGCAGAGCATCACAGCGTTGGATGGAAACTCGAGGAAATCATTTCCAGGACATGCAAATTCTAAGATGGCCCAGGATGCTTGGCAATGTTTCATACTGTGTTTGAGACAGTCTTCATTCGTAACTTGATGTGCATAAACTCCTGGCCGGTTGAGTGCGTGTAATGTTAGAGTAATCCGGTCCTCTCCAGGGATTCCTCATTCTCCTACTACGTCTCTGAGCACAGACCAGCAACAGGACATGGCTTGCTTTAACCACCCTTTTCAGAAAATCTTTCGAGAATGCTGGATGGATTAGGAAGAACATTCTCATCCAGATAAGAGTTCTCCATTTTTCCTTTAAGCCTTTTGGTCAAAGATACCAGGTCTACTTATTGATTTATGTATCCCCATCACCCGTAGCCCAAAGTTGCACCCTGCATGCAGTGAACTCTCTTTATATATATATTATTAATTATCTAAGGCTGTGATAGGAAAAACTATCCCCAAGCAATCAACACTGCTTATATCTTTGAAATGGGAGCATGGCACAGAATAAAGGCATCAGGGCTGACCAGAACAAAGGCAAGAGAAGAAAGCCAAGATTCCTCTCTCTCCGCTCCCCAAACTCTCCTTCGGTAACAGAAAGTAGTGGAAACGGTTCCAGCCATGTTAAATGATCCTTGTCATTTCTCCCTCGGTCTTCTAATAGCTCATTCTTTCTCCAGGAGAAAGGCTTTTATCATTAAGCAGGATTTCTGCTGTAAGTCAAGAAACCTCAACTCCAAACAGCTTTCATAATGAGGAAAAGAATAATTTCTTATAACAGGAAATACCAGGGTAGGGCCGTAGGCACTACAGTAGCCCAAAGACACCCTTGTCCTTCCGGCACAAGAGAAGCAGCTGCAGGTCCACACATCACAGGCAAATTGGCTATCCCCCAGGAGAAGAGGAACTGTTGCTTTCCAAGGGCTCTTCTCCCTAGAAATAGCTGTTTTATCTCTTACTCCCTGAGTTCTTCCAAAAGCCCTGCTGTGTCACCAGGAGAGCACTTAAGCCTGGAACCCAGCTGGTTTCCCTTCCACCACTCTGCCATGCTGCTGAAGCCTTCACTCTGTGAAGAGTGTGCCCTCAGGGGCTACACCTTCCATTAAGGGGATTTGGCTTTTGAAGGAATCTCAACCCCTCCCTCCACCTCTTCTCCCACCCCAACCCTGCCCAGCAGGCCACCACATCTCTATCTATGGACTGCCTCTGGTTGAGGCTTCCTGTCTGTCCCCAGTGTTCCTAGGTCCCCAGATAAATGAGCTGATGCAAGTTAATTTAAGGTGAGTGGAGAGGTAAAAGCATCATCTAGCTTTGAAAATCCCATGTTCTCCTCATTGTTAGCCCCATCAGACCTCCTGTTACATAACATTTTCTAGATATTCTGCACACCACATGTACTCACTCAATGCTGCTTCCCATTTATCTTTCTAGAACAAAAATTCTTTCCTAAATATCATTTGTGAATTTCAAAAGAGGTGGCAAATATTCAATGATTTTCTAGGAAACAGCTCAGAGAGTTGGAATAAGACAAGCAAATTGAATAGTGATTTGACTGCAATGTCTTTTTATTCAAGGACAAATTTGATCATTTTTAAAAAGAATTCTAATCTCCATTATCTATTAAACCTATGAAAGTCTTAAACATTATTGTCTTGCTATCAAATGGTGTATTGCAAGAAAAGAAATTACATTAGGTTTTACTATTCGAGGAGTTAGAATTACCACTCAAGGAGTACTTAATTTCTTACGAATAAAGTTTTAAAAGAAAAATGTATATATATTGCTATTTAAGGCAATAACTATACACTTTTATGACATCTGTAAATTTGCACTGAGCTCTGCAGCTCACTACCTTCTTTCACACACATTAGCTATCTCGGAGGCTCTTAGAGTGACCCAGTGGATTTAAATTAGCACTTCCTCTTTATAGATGATTTAGCTGAAGGTCCCACAAGAAAATGAAGTGGCTGAGAATGACACAGTTAAACAGTAGATCCAAAAAGAAAATGGTGCTGGGAAAACTGGATAGCCACATGTAGAAGACGGAAACAGGATCCACACCTTTCACCTCTCACAAAAATCAACTCACGCTGGGTAACAGATTTAAACCTAAGATGCGAAACAATCAGAATTCTAGAAGAAAATGTTGGAAAAATTCTTATAGACATTGGCCTAGGCAAAGAATTTATGAAGAAGACCCCAAAGGCAATCACAGCAACAACAAAAATAAATAAATGGGACCTGATCAAATTAAAAAGCTTCTGCACAGCCAAAGAAACTGTCACGAGAGCAGACAACCTACAGAATGGGAGAAAATTTTCACATGCTACAAATCCAATAAAGGGCTGATAACCAGAATCTATTTAGAACTCAGGAAAATCAGCAAGAAAAAATCAAACAACCTTATCAAAAAGTGGACAAAGGACATGAACAGAAACTTTCAAAAGAAGACAGAATAATGACGAAGAAACATATGAAAAAATGCTCAACATCTCTAATCATTGGGGAAATGCAAATCAAGAGGTATCATTTATCTCCAGTGAGAATGGCCTTTATCAAAAAGTCCCAAAACAATAAATGTTGGCATGGATGCACAGAGACAGGAACACTCACACACTGCTGGTGGGACTGTAAACCAGTGCAACCTCTGTGGGAAGCAATATGGAGATACCTTAAAGAGATACAAGTAGATCTACCATTTGATCCAGCAATCCCATTACTGGGCATCTACCCAAAAGAACAAAAGACATTCTATAAAAAAGACATCTGCACTCAAATGTTTATAGCACCACATTTCACAATTACAAAGATGTGGAAACAACCCAAGTGCCCATCAATACATGAGTGGATTAATAAAATGTGGTATATGTATACCATGGAGTACTATTCAGCTTTAAGAAACAATGGTGATATAGTACCTCTTGTATTCTCCTGGATAGAGCTGGAATGCATTCTACTAAGTGAAGTATCCCAAGAATGGAAAAATAAGCACCACATGTACTCACCAGCAAATTGGTTTCACCGATCAACACCTAAGTGCACATATAGGAATAACATTTATCAGGCGTCAGGCAGATGGGAAGGGGGAGGAAGGGACAAACATGAGTGTGATGTGCGCCATCTGGGGGATGGACACGCTTGAAGCTCTGACGGGGGGCGGGGGGGAGGGCAATGTAACCTAAACATTTGTACCCCCATAATATGCAGAAATTAAAAAAAAAAACAGTAGATCCAGAACCTTAACCCAAGACTTCCAATTCAAAATCATATGCATTTCAGAATTTACTTAGCAAGAAATTCTCTTGTCGAAAATATGTGAGACCAAATTAACTCCATCATTGTATACACTGTTCCATCATTTTAAAATTCATAAAATGTTTATTGAAATTAAGTGTAAAAATGATGGCTAATTCACTTATATTTTAATGCTAAAAGTACAATAATTTGATGTAATGGTTTTGTACTTAACTATATCTGCAATCTACTTTATAACCAGTTACCAATTTTTCCATCCTTAGAAATTTAGACTATTACCATTTTGTCTAACTAAAGAAACACAAATAGTGCAAGACACAGAAGGTGGAGGCAGATGTGTTGTCAGGGTACTATTGTGTGTAACCTGAGCATAAAACATCCATTGGATAGAGCATTGCTAGTTTAGGATCTATCACTTTTCCATATTGCCCCAGAGGGATTGGTGGATGGATTGTTTTCTCAATGTGCCTTGGATAACAGATCAGGTTGGATTAGCAGGTTCCTTTGAAATCCTGTCTCAAAGGTATGGACAGGGTCTACAGGCAGAAGACTGAAATGGAGGACCTTCTTTTAAATTCCATTCTAGCATCATGCTTCACGTTAGAGATTATGATTTTTCATAATGTAATAGAACTTACAATCAGTGACTCAAAACTCCCTGCACACCAATGCCCAAAATGACTTAGGTACTTCTCTTCTATCATTCCCCTATGGAAGGCATCTGTCACTTCTGAGTGCTGCTTCTGAAACATCATTCAGAATGATAATGTTGTACTTGAGCACACTGATCTGTTCCTTTTGACATTTTCTGGCTCTGTCTTATAAAAGCTTTCAACTAGCACATCTGTCTCGCACTGGAGTGTGGCTGTAATGCCAGCTTTCGTTGGTGAACTGGAATACCCGCCTGAGACTTTTGGACCTGCTCTAAGAATCTTGAACCCAGGAAAGATGGCAAAGAAATCTGTGAAAAGCTGCACAGATTAAAGATTAAAGACTTCATTAATCAGGTCATTATTTTGACATTGTGCTCTGATTTTTTATCATAATGAGTATGTAGAAATGAAGGGACGGTATCTGTGTGAACAATAGGAATTTTGGTTAGGGGCTGCCACTTCCAAAATAAAGTTTACTTCCTTAAGCCTGGCCCAGGTTATTCCCATTTCTTCTCCTTTCCCCTGAATGCCAGACACGGAGGCCCACGACTGCCTCACAGCCAAATCCACGTGAATACTGGCTGTGGTCACTGGGACACAGAACTTCCCTTCTCTTAATAGCCATCCTTCTTCACCCGAGAGCTCTCATCAGATGCCAAGTTATGTCCATTCTACCTCCTGAGAGCTCTCAAGTCTTCCTTTCCTCTTCATTTCTACCTCCATCATCCTGGTTCAGGTGCTAGCAACTCCTCCTGGTCCAAACGATCTGCAAACTCGTCAGTTACATGTGCTTTTGCTTCTACCTTCACAGGATCCTTGACATCTCAACAACATGGACATTTTTAAAGTTCGGCTCTCCTGGTCCCCACCTTCCTCCTCTATGTCACGCCTGCCCATGGCCCACAAGCACAGTCCAAACACTTCACCCCATGGGTCTGTCTGTCCACACTCTGTAGACCAGTGAGCTCTCCGTCAAGGTACACAACCTTGACTTTCCAATATAGCACGTCTGTAATCACCTCAAAGAGAAACTGCCGACTCGTCTCTAATTAATAAAAAAATAAAACTTAAATGTAAAGCTTGTTAATTACTTGGGTGTTACTCATTTTCCATTTCGTTATCTGTATTTTGAAATGTGTGTTTCTCAGTGACTATGCATTGCCTTGATAATAAGAAAAGTTATAAATTGCTGAGCTATGGGCCCACTTACAGCTGGGCCTTCCTGTTGAGTTCTGCCTTAATTTCTGCTTTCCAACTCAGTTCCTTACTGGGAGTAGGACATAAACCCAAAGTCCAGGCTGAGTGGCCTGAGCAATGATTAATGGGGACCCTTCCTGCTAGCATTTTTCCAAATCTCCCAGAGGCACTCAATTTCCACTTTCTCCTGCCTAAACCCTGATAGACATCTCTAATCTTCAGTGGCAACTTCTATCCCCTGAAGCTACCAAAAAGACTTTATTACATATGATCCCACACCCTAGGCTTATGCTCTGTCCTATCCTTGAGTTAGCTAAAAACCTGAATGCGATGCTAGAGGCTTCTCCAGCCTTCTGCCCTTATGTTCCTCTTCACCTCTGCACAGACCCTACTGTCAACTAAATTAGTCAAGCTGCAGCCTAACCATACCTTACATCCTACATATATGTGTGCGTATACATAGACACACTCAAGCGTGGATATATGTGTATTTGTGTATATGCGCATGTGTACGGACGTGTGTCAGTATGTGCACATGTTGTATATTTCTTACCTCCTAGGTGGAAAACAGATAAGTTTTTGATACTTTATTGACTGCCCTTAGAGAAGGATGAAGTTTGAAGTCCGAGAAAAATACGTTATTCATGGGTGAACTGGTAAAATTTAGAACTTCTGCACTTTGCAGCCAAATATCTGCAATAGCAATATGTAAAATGCGCTTATTTTCACAACACCTCTGCTAAATAAAAGGCTTTATTCCCCAACTAAATATTTTCAAAAGTTTGTAGACTTTGTTTTCAAAACAAATATTGTAAAAGACCAAAACATATGAAACTGACTCATAAGAAGCATGTCATATCCAATAGATCAGAAAATCTTTTTAAGGAGAAAAACAAAAATAGATTATGCTATATATGATTGTTTCTTTATGAGTTTTTGGAAACATTTAAGAAAAAAAAAAAATGGAAACCAATATTGTTGAAGTGCCAACCAACCTTATCGGTATCAGACACACCACACAGTTCCCGTGTGCATGCGCACATCTGTGATGCAAGAAACAGACTTAGAAAACTCATGTAATGATTCTGTTCAGGATGACATGAATCACAGTTTATGAAGTATGATAAAAAAACAATGAAGTGCCCATGAAAATACATAAGACATGCTTGTCTCAGAGAAATTAAACAAAAGGGAGAGAAAGCCATCTGCAGGAAAAACAAAGTTAGAAACATATGGCAAAGCAGTGCTCTCAAACAAAGAACAGAACTGTAAATAAATCACAAAGCAGCAGCAAGGTAAAATAATGGAAATAAGGCCCCAAAGAAAACTGCACTTTCTTGTAAAGAATTCATTATTTTGAAGAAAATTAAATAGAGGTACTTTACTTTAGATAGAAGAATATTTCATATGAAAATGTCAGCACCAAAACAAAGAAGGATACTAGAAAGGAAAGCACATGGATTAGTGGGCCCACTGTCAGCAGTACTTTCCTCTGTGAGGATTTTGAATTTTAAGAAGTGCTAAGCTTCCAGAGGGTGACAAGATGGAGAGCTAGAACAAAAGACTGGGACCAAACAGTCCAGAGCAGAGCCTGGGGTGCAGCTAGGCAACATATCGGTACAGATCCCACGTATAGATTTTAGAAGAGATGTCCACCCATGGAGACTGAGTTCTGTTTGCTTTCTTTAACTAGGGAACTCCCCCTTCCACCCGAACTACTTTCTGAGTCCTTCTCCATGGTTAAGCGTATCAAAGGCATGCAATGAAGTCTTTTGCACAGGCCTTGGGTCTTTAGGCACAGGTGGAGACCCTGTCCTGTGGCTGGCTGGCTACGTAACTCCCTATGAAAGGAAGCTGCTTGTGTCCACCTTAAGGGCTGCAGGCAAAATCGAACGAATCACTCTGTGGAAAGCAACAGGAACAGCTGGGATGTGCAGTTGCCCCACCAATGTGGTATGCCTTTCATTTTATCCTTCATTTCTCCTTTCTAGGGAAAAAAAAATGCATTCAAACAAAAATTCCTAAAGTTCTCTATTGTGGGGATTGTCTTACTGAGAGGTGCAACAAAAACTTCATACCCAGGTGAGCACAGGTCACTAGAAGGCATCGCCTACAAAAGACAAGGAAGACAAAAAGAACAGGCAGAAGGAAAAGGAGGAGGAGGAGGAGAAAGAGGAGACGAAAGAGAAGAAGGAGAAGGAGGAAGAGAAAAGACGGAGAAGAAAAGAAGAGGAGGAGGAAGGAGAGAAAAGAAACAGGAAGAAGAAATAAAAATAAGGTGATAATAAGCAGCAGAGGTACACATACATACTGGAAAACACAGTGAAATAAATTTAAGTAACTCAATGTTATTAAGCCCTTAGGTTTCTATACTACTTTATGTTTACAAAAGCAACCTTCAAATTGTCTCCTGTAGAATTCTGCCATGAGAAACTCTATTTTACAAACAAGGGAACTGTCCGTTCAAGGGCATGACCAGGTCACACCTCTCACTACAGACAAAACTGAGACACCAACTTCAGCTGCCCAAAAACTAGCCTAGTGTCTCTCTACTCAATCACACAGCCCTGCGGAACTGCTGGATCAGGCCCCTCCACTCCTCCACATCTGCAATACTTGCTTTTCTAAAGAACAGTACAATTCCACCCTAATGAGATTCTGCTACAGCACACCTAAAGAAAATCCCCAGCCCTCTCTTGATAGTTTGCGCGAGAGCCACCAGCTCGTTTACAAGATGTTACATGCTCATAAAAATAGGAAGTTCTTGAAAAATAAGTCAATCAATTCTTGAAATAAAAATTATTGATGCTAATGTCTGTGCTTGTTGTTCATGAAGGAAAATCACTTGCTTTCTATCAAAAGATAGCTCAGAGCTTAATAAGCAGTCAAGTCCTAACGTCTGTCTGCAGTGCAAGTGCTCTTAGTAATTACTTTGCAGCCGAGATGTGCCAGGGACATTGCATACGATTGGGATACAAGGAGGGGCAAGATAAAATCTGAAATCTTGACAAGGTTCACGTACATAAACAAGCAGTGATTTACATAAATACGTTCAGGTATAAATCACCAGGAAGGAACTAATCAGTAAGTGTACAACAGAGGCTCAAGAAGACAGAAAGAAGGGGGCATCTCTTTCTGCCTCGCCTAGGAAGGGCAGGATTTGAGATGCCAACCCAAACAAAGGAGAGCTGAGCGGGTCCAAAGGACCCGTAGGGAGACCCTAGGCAAACAAACAAGACGAGGAGGGAGGAGGGCATGCTCCATGAGGAGGACAGCTTGTACAACGGCAGCCAGGCCACCAAAAAACTCGTGATCCTTGTGAGTCGAGCACAGAGGCTGATTAGGCGCCTGCACATGGGAGACTGGCAGTGAAGAAGAACAGTGACGGGGAGTCGGCGAGGGCCACAAAAAGGAGCTCCTCTTGCAAACGCTCCCGAACAGTTGCCTTCCTCCTCCTCCTCCTCCTTATTCTTGTTATTTCTCTTGTAATTTGAAGGTGTAAGATCAACATTTAAAAAGAGAGAGAAATGAAGATGGAGGGAGGAATGGAGGGGGTAGGGAGAAAAACAGAGAGTGACAGAGAGAGAGAAAGAGAGAGAGAGAGAGAGAGAGAGAGAGAGAGAGAGAGAGAGAGAATGACAGAGAATGACAGAGAATGACAGAGACCTGCCAGTATCTCTCCGGGTGCTGAATACCTGGTTACTGTAGCTTATTAACGGAGTGACACAGGGAACATCACCATCCCTGACAAAGGCCACTCCAAGAGGTGAAAGACACACAGGTGATTCTGTTCTCAAAGCTCCTCTACACATTTGGACAAAAAAGACGGAAATAGGGGTTCCAGTGGATTCTGGAGTTACCAGTTCACATAAGAGGCGCCTAGCAAGGTGTGGCATCTTGCAGGGAACTGACCCATGCCGGCATACAGAAAGGGGCCTGGATTTGTTTGTTTTTTTTTTTTGAGACAGAGTTTCACTCTCTTGCCTGGGGTGAGTGCCGTGGCATCAGCTTAGCTCACAGCAACCTCAAACTCCTGGGCTCGAGCAATCCTACTGTCTCAGCCTCCCGAGTAGCTGGGACTACAGGCATGCGCCACCATGCCCGGCTAATTTTTTCTATATATATTTTTAGCTGTCCAATCAATTTCTTTCTATTTTTGGTAGAGACGGGGGTCTCATTCTTGCTCTGGCTGGTCTCGAACTCCTGAGCTCAGAACTATCCGCCCGCCTCGGCCTCCCAGAGTGCTAGGATTACAGGCGTGAGCCACCGCGCCCGGCCTAGGGGGCTGGATTTGGAATACATAAATGGATTCATAAAATAACCCATCAAATCAGGGCTTTGAGCCAGAATTTCTGCAAAGGAACTAAGCAATAAACCAAGATAGAGAACACAGGATATTTAAACAACCAGAGGATGAAATTGCATTTAGATGCAATCAATTAAGGCCTCAATCTCTCAAAATCAACAGTCATGTTACATCAAAATGTCATTACTAGTTTGAATTGATGGAGATTCTGTGCAGCTTAACATAAATATCTGGGTATGTCTGAGAGATAAGGAGCTGTGTTTACAGTTACACAATTTTGCTCCCCTTAGAACTGTGGGCTTAATGAGATGTGAGAGCAGGTGGACCTTCTGCCCAGCCAAGGGCAGCAATAAGGCCAGACTCCAGGAGCTGCTGCCACCTGCATAGAGCGTGGGCAGGGACACTCTGATGTGAAGAGGCTGTAATGGCTTCCTGAGAGTTTGGACAAGGACAAATCAACAGCCTCGCGAGCCACCAAATACTGCAACAAGTTTTATTAAGCTCTGTCTGAAATCTTGAACTAAACAGAGCAAGGAGGCCTATGAAATATAAAAGAATATTCACAACTATTGTGAGAAAGAGCTCAAAGCAGATGCAAGCATTCTGGGTCACTTACAGTCATCTAGGAATAGGAGGCTGCATCTCCCTTCTATAATCATATTAATAGGCTAATAATATAAATGGATTCCTAGGTC
This sequence comes from Indri indri, assembly GCA_004363605.1. Classification (NCBI taxonomy): domain Eukaryota; kingdom Metazoa; phylum Chordata; class Mammalia; order Primates; family Indriidae; genus Indri; species Indri indri. The sequence continues at coordinate 66,171 of RJWJ010001807.1, forward strand.
TTGCATTTACCCTGGATTCCACATCAAGCCATTTTAAAAATTGTTCCTAATATCCGCAGCGGAAAGAGTACCCACTATTAGCATCAACCTAGCACAGGCAGTTCTAATAAATAACACTTTTCGAAATTAATTAAAAATACTGATTTCCTCACCATTCGGAAATCTGGAACTGATACTGTTATAACTATATAGGGTAGATTTTGTTGAAAAAAATTTTATACCTTGGAAGTGTAACTCAATTGCTTATGCAAAAGCCAAAATGTATGCTTTTTTAAATCTTTGTCATTTCAGAAATGTCTGTCCTAAAAATCATAAATGGACAAGAGCAGAACCACCTCCTTCTAAAACACATCAATTTTTTATATTAAAAAGTATGAAGAAGAACTGAAGCACAGAAATAATGAGACAAACAATATTCTGATGAATTAGATAATTATTCTTTCACTGTAACTTATGCATAACAGAATTCCTGTTAAAAATAATACGGCTGTCCTAGGTTATTACAATTTAATGTCTCTCCTTTTTTTTATAGAAAAACAGAAACATAATTGCTTTTATCCAAGTCATATGAAATAGTTTCTATTATTAGTCAATTGTGAAGCAGATTATTGGCAAGATTTTCCTTGAGGGGGAAGGTGGACAGCAGTAAGCATCAATGACCCTTCCTCAAGCAGAAAGGCAAAGAAAGAGCATTTGAGGGATGGGGAGGAAGATCAGTCAACTCTGCCACCTCTCCCAGGGTAATTTCAGGGAAATTTTTTCTCTAAATATGGTTTTGTTTTGTTTTTCCTTTTTTTTTTTTTTTGGACAGTAACACAGCCCCAAATCCCTGTTAGCTAAAAAAAAAAAAAGTTGGTGTGTTGGGGGGTTAGAGAGCTCTGTGGGTGATGGGCCCCCACGCGCCTGAGGCCGCCCGCTAGTTCTCTGCATCATGTGCTGGTCTGGCATCCAAAAGGAAGAGATCCAGTGACCTTGTGAACCCGCAGAAGCACAGAGCAAAATACCGCAGTGATGTATGGATGGTAACAAGATTAAAAGGATTGATTTATCCTTGGAGAAAAATCCCCAAAGCAGTCTGTAAACATTACAAATTGTGAAGGCGTAGAAGCTATTGCGGTTATAAAACTCCCCTACTCCCACGGCAACTGCATAACTTTATCAATCTGCACATTATGCCGGCATGTACATGACATTGCTTTTGATTAGTAAGCAAAGCTGGTGTCTTGGGGCCATCTGGCATTTTATGGATAGGTACAACTGCATGCGGCCAGGTGGTTTATACTCTTTTGAACACACACTTGGAAATCAGTAACTGCTTGACATTACAGAAATCACTTTTCCATTTGGGAGTCCAACTGTATATACCATTTTTATTCTTTATCATGTAGGTTACGCAGTGACTCAGAAATGGTACCTTTATATAAGAAAACCATGTAGAAAGTCTAACAGACTCAGGAAGCCTCAGTTTGTATGTTTTGGAGTTGACAACTGAATGGCCTCTCTGGAAAGGATTCTCATCTATGAGGCAAGTGATGGCAGCATTAGCAACTCATTTTTTTGTGTATGCTGGGATTTTCACTCACATTCTGAGCTAGAATTTTCTAGGTCTTCTTAAAATCTTCCCATTAGGTCAGCCTTGGTTGACTGATCTCATGGTTCTACAAAGTGTATCCAATGAACTTTGGCCACTTCCTTGTTGGAAGACATTCTGCACTGATTGGATTAACTCGAAATGAACTTTAATGGGCATGACTGTTTCAGCATCCTCAGTAGAATCATTAAAATATATTGATCCATTTGAGCAAAAACAGATTTTGATAAGCCTTCCTTACTTTCCTCACTCTTCCAAGCAGGTAAAGAGTTGATTCTCTCCAGATATTGAATGAGTCGAAATGTCTTATTCACAGGAAATTTCATTTTACTATTTTGGTTTCTGCCTAAATATTACAGCTCCCTGAGTGTGTAAGGACCCCAAGCTCACACTGCTTGATTGGACACTTAAGCTGCTCTTCATTTTGTGGTCAGTTATTATTACAGTTTACTCAAGGTTTTTGTATATCCACTGTGTTCTAATTCCTTTGCTAAGTGTGGGGGATGCAAGTATGTCTTACCTGGTTTCTGCTCTCCAATCTAGTAATAGAGAAAGACTTGCAAACAAATAATTGCAGTATGATGTGCTACGAATCATGACACAGGAATGTGGGTGGCGCACTAAGAAAGCCCATGAGAAAGTCAGGCTGCTTATCAGCTTTTTACAGGTGAGGATATTGTTACTTAGAAAGTTTAAATACACAGTTTTGAGTTATACCAAGAGCAATTGGAATAATCAAGCCCATGTCCTGATACTAAATGGTAGTAGATAAGAGAAGGTATGTGGCCTTCTGACTGCATGAATTTGAATTCTACCTCTATCACTTACTAGCTTAATAAATTGGGACAAACTAACCTCTCTAAACTTTATCTCTAAAATTAGAATAACATTAATACTTGCTTCATAGTGTCGCCTAGGTCTTAGTATTATACCCAGTAAATATTAACAATTACTACTAATGTTCTTAGTGCTACTACCAGTCTTCCTCCACCTTTTCTCTCCCCTTTTACGCTATAATTACTACTACTGCTACCAGAACTAGTAAAATAATCCCTGCTTGCTGGGATCTGAATGTTTGTGTCCCCCCACTTCCAAATTCCTATGTTGAAGCCCTAACCCCCAAGGTGAGGGTATTAGGAGCTGAGGCCTTTGGGAGGTGATTAGGTCATGGGGGTGCTCGGGGGTGAAGCCTCATGGATGGGATTAGTGACTTATAAAAGGGAGCCCAGAGAGCACCCTGGCCCTTCCACCATGGGAGGACACGGTGAGATGGTGCCGTCTACGAACCAGGAAACAGGGCCTCACGTAGACACCAAATCTGCCATGCCTTGATCTTGGGCTTCCAGCCTCCAGAGCTGTGAGAATTTCTGTGGTTTATAAGCCACCCAGTTTACGGTATTTTGTTACAGCAGCTTGAATGGACTAAGATACTGTTATGGGCAGAAAAAGCGTACCTACCTGCAACTAGACAAGCTCAATTACAATGAAGCCCTTTGAGCTAATCTTTACCCTCCTCCCGCACACCCCCAAATAAAACAGGTCCAACTCGAACAGTCTTCAAGTAAGACAGTACAGGAAAGCAGATCCCCCAGAATGCAGCAGTGTCTACCTCAGGCGATCCCTGGCACGTGCAGCACAGGATCAGACTCTGGGGAGGCACTAAAATGGATTTAGAAGCCAGCCTTGGTGATGCGGTGCTCCACGCTCCCTTTGGTAAAGACGCTGAGGATCGGCTGTGAGGACTGCGGTCGGCTGGTGGCCTCCAGCTGCAGCACCTCAGATGCGCGGCTGCTCTGAAGGGCCACCTTTGCCCCGGAGCTCCCATGGCCAGCTGCGCCGTCCCCTGAGGTTCCGTGCCCTCCGCGCCTCTGCCCACCCGATCTCCCTCCACTCCCCCATCCTTTCCCAGGCTTCAGACCGCACTGTGGCGTAAAGGCCCCAGGTCCGAAATAACAGCCCCCAAACCGCCCTACATTAACAGCCCTGTCCAGGGTTATCCTCTGCTTATCTGAGAAATGATGGAAAAAATAAACTCTGAGGAAACATCTTGTTCCAAAATTCTGTTATTTTCATAATTTTATAACAGTTTGTCTACCTTTTCAACAGAGTACCTACCACATAAGGCATATGGAAAAAAGTGATTATGAATCACGCTTGATTCGTGTTATCTTTGTTTTCCAAATTAAATCTGTTATGCCAAGTTAGCTCAAACACGTGAATATTTTAACAATGCCAGATCTATAAATTGCAAGAAAGATAAATTAGAATTTCAAAATGTATTCAGTTCCAAGCAAGGGGACTCCTTGAGGATATCGCTTTCATCTGGAGAGAGACAAGGCGTTCTGAATTACTGCCTTTGCATCTCAACCATTTGCTTTCATGCTCGTTTTAGTAATTCTTACTTTTGAACATATTTAAAACATTAAAAATAATCAAAAACTTTCATGCTAAATAGTAAACATTTTAAAATACCAGTTTAATCTAGTAATCTGAATATTTTAAATATAAATATTACTCATGTTAAGAATAATAATAAAACATTTAATAGTTGTGTGGCAAACAATATTCTACACTCTTTGCATATATTACTCATTCAGCCTTAGAAACATTTTAAAGTTTAAGTATAATCATTATCCTCTTCACATGCATTTTAGTAATTACTTTCATCTAGTAAGTTAAATGTTTTTAATACTAACCTTGTTATGGTTTAGGATAATAACAATATAATAGTTAAACTGTTCTTACTACATGACAAATAGTTTCCCATGTTCCTTACATATATTAACTCATTTAGCCTCAGAAACACTATATAATTTATGTGTAATCATTATCCACAATGTATAGATTATGAAACTAAGGCACAGAGAGGTTAAGTAACCTTATCAAGGTCACACAGCCACAGGTGATACAGCCTGGTTTCGAACCAGGCAGTCTGTATGAACCAAGAAAAACAAATGCTGACTTATCTTAAGCCATGTCAATTAAACTTGTAGTCTGAGTATGTGTGTACATATGTAAATGTATCAATGTAAATTCAAATGGAGTAATTTTAAAGTGAATTAAAAATAAATACAAAGTGAGCTGTTTGATTTAAACAAATGTATCTGAACTTTAAAATCCAAATGTGTATAACCCTTGTCAAAGTAATCCCCTTGAACACTCAAGGCATATTCAAGCTGCCAATCATGGGATTGGCAGCCTGCCCTCTCTTGTTCAAATGGGTCTCTTATTGCTGCACAGTTCCTGGAAGCAATATAATCAATTAGCAAGCTACACAAGGAAATTCACCTCGGCACTCAGACCTACCTAGCTCTGGAGCAGGACTAGAATTTTCCAGCTGTGCATCAGTCATGATGTCTGCCTTCTTGCAGTTATTAAATAGTTATCCACAAGCATTTGTGGTGCATCTATTGCCTGCCTGTCCTGCTGCTGAACCCTGGGGCTACTACCACAAGGTCAGTGTGACTAACGCTACCCTGACCTAGCAGGTATCCACATTCTTGACACTAGCCTAGAGAAAAAGAATCCAAATTACATTAAATGTTGATCATTTGCCTCTCTGCAGGCTATTCAATAAAATACCCTAAACGGTTGAAGGCAATTCCAAAAGAGCTTTCTCCTTCTTTTTCTGGGACTATGATACAGTCCTGATTAATGTACCTTCTCCACTCTTTAGCCATGCTCTGGGATTCCACCGGCCAGTCCTGAGCATAGGAATCATACTGTTTTCACATGTGACCTGACCTCCCAGGGCTGGGCTGGGTGGAATCCCATATTATCTTGTACCGCCTTCCATTTCAGGCTTAAACTCCTGCAGTGCAATGGCCAGCTATCATCTCTCCCCCTCATTAGACTGCAGCCTACCTGGGTCATTCACTACTATATTCACAGTGCCTACACAAATGCCAATACACAGAGCACTCTCAGCCGATATTGCTGAATAAACACATTCACAGAAACACACTCGCAGATTATGGAGATGGTTCGTAAGCTCTTAAGCTGACTATGTTGAAGAAAATACATGCTTGAAAGTATGAGTTCTGATAGATGTGTTAAAAAATACATCATATTACCTTATAGACATCCTTGCCATTCACGCATTTTATATTTCTAGTATTGAGGTACCTGGCATGTCATAATTTATAAATGTATTAGGACACAAATTCCAACAGCATGGTTGCTAAAAATAGTGGATGAGAAGAAGTCATTTAGGAGGTGAAAAAGTGTAATAAATAATCAAACACCAATATCTAATATAATCTTTGGCTTCTTATCATTCACAACTATTACATGCAAAAATGGCACTCAGGAGTCTGGGTTATTGATAAGATATCTGGAAGAAAAATATAAATGGAGTCTGGTGTACATTTAATAATATTAGGTAAGTGATCATATAATAAATTATTGGTAGTTCTTTGCTTATGTTATATCTTCTATTGGTAGCTTTTCATATAATGTTCTGTATTAAAATTTGATATAGAAATTTCTACAAATTACACAATACCCTTACCTATGTGTGGATGAATACTGCATACATGGGTAGTCAATTTTTTATTTGTCTGTATTCTTTAAATTTTCTATGGTGAATATGTGTTTCTTTGGAAATGAGAAAAATAACTTATTTCTTAAAAAAGACTCAATTCCAACAAGAATAGAAAGAACTTATACTTCTTCTCTGTCCTCCTTGAATGTATGTGTATCCACACACAAGTATCATTTTAAAGCCTATTTTCATGTCCTAGAAGTTACGTTAGCATTAGCTTTAACTTTGAAAGCTAATGAACAGATCATTATGCTAGTTAATATAGAAACTGTGTTATGCTCATTTTTAACCTTTAGTTTACTTCGCTAAAAAAAAAAGATGAGTCCATAAAGTAGACTTAATAAAGTAATGACTATTTGGTAAGCCAGTGAACATTTTAAGTCAAAATTAAAATTAGGAACAGTTTAAACAAATAGCTATACTCTATGACCATTTGATTTTTTATTCTGGACAAAATCAAATTCATCTATGTCTGAAATCAGTAAGTACTCCACAGAGTCAAGGTAAAGGATGCAAGAGAGAAAAGTGACTAAAACGACCAACATTAGTCTAAGTTATTCTTCCTTGGATGTTTATACATGTAATTTTGTACTGAGATTTCAATCATGACTCCAGTAAGCAACACAAAGCAGCCCTCTCCATGCAGCATTGGGGAGCTTCAAGCAGATGATAAAAAATCGATCTGAAAACCTTCTGGCCTCTCCCTGGAGTTGATCTTGGAAATGGTGAAATGCTCGTAGTGGGAGAGTCAGCTGGTTTCTAGCTGGAGTAAGGCCACCTTAAACCGAGACCTCCTTGGCTATTCAGTCCCCAGGAATTGTGGCTTTTATTTACTGGGGCCTGTCATTTGCGACATCCAATTCTCATCAGCCAGCAGGGGGCAGACTGGAAACAGTTATAGAAAATAAACATCTCAAAGACATGAGAAATCTATTTTTGCTGGCAGGTCAGATCCACCTGGCATCAGTTTTTGTGGGATTATGCATGTAATCTTGGAGGACACACTACCGCTATTCTGAAAATCACTCATTAACTAAGGGCAAATATTTCTGAGATCTGCTGTGCTTAATCGCTACTATCTTTTTAATTGAGTTCTTTGAAAAAAAACATCAAGGATCAGAAGTTTTCTCAACTCTGACAGCAGTCAGTGAATAACCAGGGTCAAGGTGGGGGCGATAATGACAATGATGATAGTTTCTCACTCAACACAGAATATAATGAAACCTGGTTGAGGTTACCGTTTTCTAGTAAAATGGGTAAAAGATGCAGGCTCTGAGCACTGATCTGAACCCAGATTTCTTTCCTGGCTCTGCTCCCTGATTGCTCAGGCCATCGGGGAAAGTGCCTTAGTGTTCTGAAGCCAGTGTCCCTACTGTTTTGCAGAGCGCTCATTGTAGACATCGGGATCATGAACAGAACGTGACCAGCAAAGCTACTGACACAGTGTGCACTCAGTAACTGCAACCTGATCATTATTAGCATTACCTTTTATTCATAAAATATTGTGCCCATGTTCTGTGTTGATCCAGTTTCAAAACAAACAAAAACAAGTACAGCATAACCAGAGAAAAACCACATATCTAGATCTAGAGCTACGATTGATCTATTAGGAAGTCTAATTATGCCAAGGACACTTAATCAAGGACAAGGGCTGCGGTGGAAAGTCTCAGGAATTCTGTCCAGCCATGAGCTCCCGAGCCCCTGCCTCCAGCCCTCGCCCTGCGGCACTCTTGGACCAGGGACATCTGGCCAGTCGTATCCTCTACCAGAAATACAGACGAGGAAAAATGAGATGCGGCACTCCTGTGGCACTTGCCTGAACTGAGGCTGTGTAAACTCCAGGGCCGAGGGCTACCACGTGTGGTCATGACGTGCATGCTGAGAAGCACAGAAAGTGATTCTCCTGAGAATAAGGGAAGCAAGAGAGACTAAGGGACAAGCACCCGGAAGCGTTCCACAAGACCCTGGAATCTCCAAAGAGGAAGTGTGGCTCCTGATGGTTCTCCACTTCCTAGTGCCAATCCCCTGGGCTTCCTTCCTTCCCTGGGTTCTATATTCTTTTTTTAAAATTGACAAATAAAAATCATACATATTTATCATGTGCAAAACAATGTTGTAAGATATGTTCACATTGCGGAATGGCTATATTGAGCTAATTAACGATGCATTACTTCACATATTTATTTTTTTTCTACCGCACCTTTTCTACTTCATTAAATGTTCTGGGCTACAAAATATGGCTTGTGTGATTCTGGTGATTTTACATTCTACTTCAATGCTCTGATATTTGTCTTTGAATCCTGGCATCATGCAATATAAACATGAATGGTGAAATACGCTAATCATTTGCAACTTTAATTTTTCTCTGTTTAGACAGACATTAAATAATAAACAAAAAACTCCATGACAAATTGAGGGAGACAAGCCACGTTAGTAAGGAAAAAGCTGTTAATGGCACTTTTCACCCTGTTTTTTGAGCAGGAGTCACTGCATTTCTCTTTTGCACTGGGCCCTGCAAACCATGTATCTAACACTGTTCCTGGGACCTTGTGGCACTGGGTGGGTGGGGTGTCTGACCAAGTAGCAGAAGGCTCTGTGCCGGGCTCTGCTGGTCTGCTTTGGGTCCTGGACTGCATCTACTGAGGTGGCATCTGGCATTCTGGGGTACTAGCTAGGTTCCTCATGCTGGACTCCATGGTCCGAGACTTTTGCCTCTGTTCTCTGTTCCACCAGGACTGCACTGGGATCTCAGGCTGGCCTGGATTCTCTCAGCCCTCCAGTGATTCCTCATCAGAATCTTCTAGATCCCCTGATCACCAGGCTGATGAGGCTTATGTTAGCTCAGGTTCTCTAGCTAGGCATATTGCTCTTGCAAACCTGCATTATGGCCCTGGAGCCACGTTGGCCAACCAGAGAACCTCCCTAAGAACAGTGGTTCTCAACCCGGGCTATCCATTAGCTTCACCGGAGAGGTCCCCTTAATGCCCAACAATATTGGTGCCTGGGCTCCGCCCTAGCAACAGCATCAAGAACCACTGTACTAGACTGTCACAGCATATCTAGGCCACGTCTGTCAAAATGGACATTCCCTTTACCTTTCTGTGTGTTTCTGTAAGACCTGCTCCCAACACAGCATGACAAGTGGGGAAGCAGCACACTGATTTTCCACCTCACTATTTCTCTTTCCTTCTCCCACTCCTCAACTGTGCCAGTGGACAGGAGGGGCTTTCCCCCTTGCCTACATGGGTACTTGCCCTATGTCATATCTATAGTAGTAGTTTCCTCTACCCATAGGTAGGCAACCCAAATTAGTGGTCCTTTATCACATCACCTGCTGTGGAGGCCACAGGCTGAGAGCTTGCATCAAAGCTTTGGGCACAAATGGCATCCCCTAGTTGACACAACGAAAGAGGCCCCGATTCTAAGTCTTGCGAACTCAGTATTTAATGGCTCGGTAGAGGAGGATGAGCCTCTCAAGATCCTTACAAGGTGCCGCTAGATGGCATCATTGGTCTCCTCATTTATCAATGTCTTTATGGAAATGACCACTGCAAACAACCTGTGAGTACAGATCTACGTTTGACTTTGACACTGGGGAGGGAGTGCAGCAAAGTGGTTAAGAAATGAATCCTACCTCTGCTAGAGCTCAACTCTGTGACCTTCAGAAGGCAACTTAATCTCTTTGTGGATCAATTACTCCATGTATGTATATACATGTATATAATATATACCTACACACACTCAAATAAAGATACAGGAAAATTAAATTTCAGAATGACAGAGAGCCTTTCCAAGAATCTTAAAGTTGATATATTTAGGGTGTGTCTACTTTTTACAGTTGCATTTTAAGTGGGATGTGGGTGGGCTATGCAGCTACTCAAAGGACTAGATTATGAAAAGTTTATTTTCTTAATATGGCAGTTCTAACACATCCTAAGAGTGGGATCACATTCCCTCAAGGTGAAGAGTGAGAGAGTAAAATACAGGAAAGAAATCTTGGTGCTTCAAAGGACAACACGAACAGGGCTCTGGGCTTCCATCTGGGAATTTAGAAATGCGAAACTCATCTTAGGCAGGTATCCCTGGAGATAGGCTTCCCCATGTAATGAATGCTGTTGTAATGACTTTGAACTTGCCTTCTTTTTCCTTCACAGAGAATGAATTCTATGTTTTCATTATTTTAAACTTGTCTGCCTTTTGGAATCTATGACAGTTCATTAGAACTTGGGATTTTTTTCCCCTAGGAATAATTGAATCAGTTCACACAATTCAACAAGTATTGTTGCACAATACTATCATATCCTATAAGCCCCCTGCTCTACTGCTGGTTTTCTGAGAATTCAAGTCATAATGAGAGATCTTGAAATTACAGCTACCTTTGACATGCCAGACTGGGTCCTTTCAGAACTTCACTGTGACTTCCACTTCAGAATTCTGAGCCTTTTGGACCTGTTCTTCTTGTAGTTTTTGAATAAGGAATACAATGCATCTGAATAGTTTGGAATATTATGTTATTTTTGCATTAGAAATTCAGTGAAGAGGTTGCGAAAACCATTTTTGAAAATGTATGTCAACAGTATATTTATTTATGGTTTTAAAACAAAATATGAGATACCTTAGAGGACATCCACTAAATGGTAAATATGCTCTTTTTCAAAATGCCTTCTGATGGTATGCTTTGAAGGAAGAGATGATAGAGAGAACTCCGGGATCTCCTCCTACTCTACTAAATTTTTTGGTGGAAGAGCATTATCATTATTGTCAGCGATGTCAAAAACAAACATTTACCTAGCCAAACACAGCACCTACTCTCTTACCCTACATGTAAGATAAGAGTCCCACTACAACTCTAAGTTGCACAGCTTCCTACAGGGAAATTTATCACAGAAAAATGTCTTCATCCATTTACACTGACTTGGTGAACAAGAAGAGTCTTATGCCACCTCTCACATCCAAAATAGCCCGTAAAATTCAAAGGAGACAAATAACACCGTAATTAATTCAATGCTGGACAAAATTTAGGCCAAATAATATTCACTGTCCATTTGAACACATCTAATGTTGCAACTAACTTTCCAATGCACAAAACATCACAGTTGTGTTTCTATGTGCTTGGAGGAATATGTGCCATTTGAATACGGACTATATAGTTTTAAATACCGAAAGGACTAAAGCAAATTGTCCCATTGTATATAGAAATTATAGCTGCCTTGTTACTTTCATTTCATTCACCAAGTATTTAACAAATACTGTAGTGGACGTGTTGACTTAGCCTGCCAGGCCTCTTCCTAGGGTGGCTTCTCCACCCAGCTGTCTCTGGACCTGCCGTGCTCCCGTTCATATTCACCGACTACATGGCCCATGTTCACCCCCTCACGGACTCAAATCATCACTGTATCATAACTTGCTGTTCTCACGGATTATTCCAGGAACACACATGTAATAAAAACAGAACCAGGAGGAATCTTTTCGTGAGTTTGTGAGGTGAACAATGAAAGAAGGACTTTTCCACTGATAAGCTAGGAAGATGTAGGACTGCCAGCAGCCTCTTGGGGAAGCCCTACCTGCAGAATGAAACTAAGAACACTAAAACAGGAAGTGGCAAAATGGTGGTCCTGCAGCATTCACTGCTCCAGCCCTATCTGCAGGCAGTCCTACCTCTAAACTTGTCCATTGTTTGAACCAGAATATTTTCTTCTGCTTAAGCCAGTTAGATATCCAAAACATGCAGTTCGAATATTATAAATATTTACTATGCTTTAGCTCACTCTAGATGCTGGAGAAAGCCAAGAAGTACAAGACATAGACCCTGCTGACAAATGAACTCTGAAACTAAAAAGTGGTGGCGACAACATCTCTAACTGCAATAAAAGGTAACAGATGCTATAGCAAGGACATATGCAGAGTAACAAAGATGAGGGTGTGGTTAAGATGGATAGAGGTGGCTGAATGTATTCCACAAGTAGAGTTTGATTTAGGCCTTGAAGAATAAGTAGGGCTTCATGGGATAAAGAAATGTGAAAGGACATTCTAGCAAGAAAAGACAGTGAACTAAAGGAAGAGTTTATCTTAATAGGGTTTTTTAAAATATATTTCCTAATACTTAGCCCAGGTCTTCCCCTATATTAGACACTCAATAAAGTTTGTTTAATGAGAGAGTAAAGGCAGGAAGACAAATTATTACATACGTGATTTATTCGGAGTGAAGACCTTAGTCAATAACATAATCCCCTTTTATAACATTGCTCCTAACAGAAATTATGTTCAATTTACAATCACCTACTTTATGACATAGCTTCCAGGAAAAGGAGGAATCAAAAAGAGTTACTGTTGTAATTGATCAACAGAGAAGGGCAGCTTTAATTAATTGCTAGGCTTGCTTATTTTTCTTTTCAAGATGTGAATAAGTTCTCTAACTGCTATGAATAAATAAATGCAACATATAACATTTATTGAGGACTTTTACCATTTTTTTAGTAAAAGGATAAATATCCAAATGTGAATACCAATTACAAATTCTGACCTGAGAAAGAACTGAAGGAAGTAAGATTCTGAGACTCATAGTAGCTAAATAACACAAGGTTGGCACACAACGAGAGCTTCCTATTTTACAAATTCACTTCTGAAAGAGTGCAGGGGGGAGAGTCTGTGCTCAGGCTTTGGAACCAGAGCAACCTGGCCTTTGAATCTCTGCCTCCGTATGGATATGGGAAAACTATTCTAACTCTAAATTCCCGCCTGTTACACATATCTCTACCTTTCATCATCATTGTGAGAGCTGTAAGGCAATGAGTATAAAGGATTGACACACAGTGGGCAGACAGTAAGTATAGTAATTATTAATTATAAGATTCCAGTAAACAGGAATGAATCCTCAGGAAAGCAAGGCATTTTGCAAAAACAAATTTGACTAAAATCCCTATTTTGTCTCTCTGAAATGAGGTGATTAGATAATTGAATGTTTTAGTAATTAAGGTATTTCTCTTGATAACAGAACCAGTAGTCATTAGATCCTGTAATGCAAATTAAAATAGAGGATTTTGGTGAATTTAATGAAGCATAAGGCACTGAAGCTGTCCACCTGTTTATCACCCAACAATATTAATTATTTGACACCGATATTATTTCCCCAATAATCCTCTCTATGGTAAGAAAGTTATTTGAAGGACAGCAAGGACTCCTTAGGTCAGGACAATTGGTGGCCCATGAGCAGCCATGTCAAGTGTACAGCTATTGTCACTAAGCACACAGGGCAGAGAACACAGATTTTCTTTGATTGGGATTTTGAAAAATATTTAGACCTATGTAATGCATTTGGGGCCGACCCACCTCCTGGCTACCAAGGATCTGAACCTGTTGTCTATAAAGTATATCATTTAAGTATGAAAACTCTGAAAACTCACCTGCTTCGCCTTACACTTACCTGGAACATCAATTACAAGTACTGTAATTAAAGAATTCTAACAGAACAGAAACACTCAGGAAATCTTTACTATCTGTTTTTCAGTTCAATGTATAATATTATACTTGGAACCCTTCGCAGATTAAATTAAAATGAAGTTTATGAATAAATGTTACATTTAAAAAATAATAGTCTTTAATAGAAACAGTTTAATATTTAGTTTCAATGCCATGCTAAAAGACCTATAGATTATCATATACCATCAGATAGAATGAATCATAAATAAATTATATTTCATCAGGTTGCCTATTTGGAATTATGTTTTCAAATTGCTATGGTCTGAATGTATGTGTTCCCCTGCCTCAAAATTCCTATGTTGAAACTCGACCCCCACTGTGACAGTGTTGGGAAGTGGGGACATTTGGGGGTGATGAGATCATGAGGGTGTAGCCCTCATGAATGGGATTAGCACCCTTAAAAAAGAGACCCCCCTGAGAGCTCCCTTGCCCCTTCCACCATGTGAAGACACAGAGAAAGTGCCATCCGTGAACCAGGAAACAGGGCCTCACAAGACGGCAAATCTGGTGCCTTGAACTTCTCGCAGAAGAAGCTTCTAGAACTGCGAGAAAAAAAATTTCTGTTGTTTATAAGCCACCCAGTCTCTGGTATTTTGTTATAGCAGCCTGAATGGACTAAAATACAGATGTTATCAAAGAAAAGTCTTCCTTTGGTTTATATAAATACATGAACATATATACAACAGAAATCGATATATAATATATAATATGGTGTGTATATATAAATCCATATTTTTAAAAAAAATATTCTTTCATTTAGAAAAGATTCACTCAGTGTTCCTTTAAGTAGTCAGTTCTTGTAGTATATTTCTAATAGACAGAAATCACCCATATGCAATGGGAAAAGCGCTTATATGAGTCACTTATATGAGTAACAACTGTTTGTTTGCAAGATGGAAAAACTCATTTCTAACTAGCTTAAGCAAAACAAATGGAAAAGGGTGGGTGTGATGGGAGATGTGAGTCAAGAATATAAAATATACTCTAAGTATTAAAACTTTGAAAGCTTATCTGCTCTATCTTACACTTCTCTAGAACATCAGTTGCAAGCACTATAGTTAAGGAACTCTAATACAATAACAAAAACACTCAGGAAATCACTACCATCTCTAATTTTCAGCTCAATGTATAACATTATATTTGCATCTGCAGGGCACTGCTGTGTGCTCCAACAGTACGGCCACATTCCCCCCAAATTAAAGTGCGCACATCCAATCTGTACAGTTCATCAGGATTAGTTTCCAAGATTCTGGGAGGAGTCCGCAGGCAAGAAGGAGGACAGGGTACTGAAGAGGCAATGATGGCCTACTGGACAAGAGGTGTTAAGATGCCAAGATTGGAAAATGAAATAACGCTGCAAGGAGAGTAGACTGGAAGAAGAGATTAGACACAAAGATTTTGAGATAAAGTCTTGTTCCTGGAGCAGAGGTGTGGGGAAGCATCCTTTATCCATGTACCCTTCTCGTGCCTTATGGGAACACAGGATAAAATCTGTGGGAGGGAGCTTGGGACAGGAAAGGGAGCCATCAGGTTCCAGCACTTTGTTTATGCGCTGGGTGCTGTTGTAAGTGCCTCCCAGAGCTCAGGGTTTCCTGTTCTCTAGCTCAGTTTGCACACTCGGGGCACCTACGTGTGGCTTTGCAATAGCACATCATTACAATTCTGTAATTACACATCACATGTCTCCCTACCCACTGGACTCCGTATACCTGATGATAAGGGCTGAACTGTCAACTTTGTATGTGCTGTACCAGCTTAACACTTGCTATTCCACAGATGCTTAATAATTACATGATAAATAGCAAAATGAATACACCAATTCAAAATTAAATCACTAAGGAAAATTAAAAAAGCAAATTAATTACTGGAAAATGTTTTTAAAGGGCAATTAAATTACTATATATTCAGATTGCAATGGTAATTTACTTAAATCCAACATCCAAAACAAATATTTATTGATCATATGCTACATGCCAAATGCTATGCTGGGCGTTGAAATGACAAAGACAAATGCAAATGAATGTGATACTCTTCCTTACATTAGGAAGCTGAATATTTTAACTAGTTACATGGAAATATGATATGGGGCAGAAGGGAGTAAGAAGGAAGCAAGTTTAAAATTTTAGGAATTAAATTATGGAACACTTCAGTGCTCCAATGAGACTTACATTTGGTAGGATCTCACTCTTCCAGCCAGGTGTAGAAATAACAGGTGCCTTTTTCTTTCCTTTGAGGGAAGGATCTCAAAGTTGTGGTGTTCATCCAAGCTGCCCAGTGATCAAGTTTTTATCTGTCTTCTAAAGCAACCTGGTGACAGTGTCCAAATGCAGAGGAAATACTTGCTCTGCTCATACCACCCCAGATTCTGGTTCTGCGGATCGGGTCTCTCCTTAAACTTCTGATGCCACCACATCACTTTAAACCAGACCACCTATCTTCATCCATTCATGCTGCTATAACAGACTGCTGCAGATTAGGTGGTTTATGAAAAATAGAAATTTACTTCTCACAGTTCTGGAAGATGGGAGGCCAAGATTAGGGTGCCAGCACGGTCAGGTTCTGGTGAGGGCCCTCTTCCAGGTTGCACACTGACATCTTCTCATTGTAATTGTATCCTTACATGGTAGAAAGAGGGCTTTCTGGGGCTCTCTTTTCTAAGAGCACTAATCCGTTCATGAGGCTCTGCCTTCATGACTTAATTACTTCCCAAAGGCCCCATCTCCTAATATCATCACTGGGGGGTTAGGATTTCCACATGTGAATTTTGGAGGTATGCAAACATTCAGACCATAACACCACCACAGGAGTTACACTGGTGCTTCACGAACATTAATGTCCACAGCAATCCCTGCAGATTCTTTTGAAATGCAGATTTTGATGCAGGAGATCTGAGATGGGGCCTGGGATTCTTCCTTTCTTGTAAGCTTCCTGGAGGATGTTGCTCTGGGGAGGGTCACACTCAGCCACAAAGATTTGGAGGACAGTGGAAGGCTGAAGAAATGAAGAATGTCCTTCTGTATTTCCCTGATGTAGGCTTTGCCTTCCCTTCACTAAAGTCTAATGAAAGCAAAGAATTCTGAGCAATATATTAATAGCTATGCTGTGTCCAGGCATTAAGGCATCTTCAGGATCAGCTGTCTTCGAAGATTATTCATGTTTATTAAAAGCAAAATCTTTTCCTTAGTCATCACATCAAGGACTCAGAAGATGTCCTGGACCAGAGATGATACCCCAAAACAGGAAGAAAGAAAAAGCCCAAGACAGAGCCAATTTGGAGACCTCCACCCCTCCTCCCTGTTTTACTTAAGGTAGAGGCAATCTCACATCTTCCATATTGTTGTGCAGCTTCTGTGAGAGAAAGTCTCTGTCCTTAAACACGGGGACCTGGAGAACGCTCAGCCAAGAAATTCGAGATTCCTCTAGGCTGGGTTATTAGGATTCCACAGGGAAGACAGTTTGGGGAAAGAAAGAATTTAGGGTCCTTTAAATCTGGGTGGGGATGTCAGGCACCTGGGCCACCAGTAGAGCTGCTTCTTTAGTCTGACCAGAGCCTCGTTGCCAGAGAACGCACCGACTATCTGCTCGGGGACCCCTATGTGGCACGAGATTTCCAATTTTCCATCAACTCATATTTTATCATCTCATTCTGCAGATGAGCCACTCGGAAAGCTGACAGAGGTTATGCAACCTGCCCAAGGTCACACAGCCTAAAGCTAACTGAGGATGTGAACGTTGTCCAAAGTCATAGTCCAGCCTTTCCAATAGCACTTAGGGAAAAAAAACAAAAGCTTTAAAAAGTAGCCGGCGGTGGACTGGGGGTGAGGGTGCGGGGTGCCCCTACCTGGCCCCGAGACTTCGCCTTTCAGGGTAACTTGACCGCCCAAGAGGGCGCGAGAGCGGGGACGCAAAGGAACGACTTCCGGGAGACAGACCCGAAGAGGGGTGGGCACTTCCGGAGCACCGTAGATGAGGGTCATTAAAGGTCAGCGGGTTTGAAGTGAAGGCCAGGACCGCAGGTCGCGCTAAAAGGTACACGGAGATTAATAAGCCTCTCTAGGTATCCGAAGATAGCAAGACTCTAGACGAGAAAGTCTTTCCCACCCTCGTGGACACTCCGGTCGAGAGGCCTACCGTCCCAGAGGGCGCCGCCATGTTGACTACAGTAATTTAAATGAAGAAGGCCGGGCTGATGCAGGCTGGTAGGCATCGGCGCGGTGACGTAATAAACCCGCGCGGGGAGGTGGCACCAATCCCTTCCGCCGAACCTTCCTGGGCGGGCTCACAGAGAGCGTGGGCCCAGCCCTGATAGGTGGAGCCGCGTTGAGTGATAGTCCGGCCCCTCCTCCTGGTTAAGGGGACCGTTCAACACGGAAGTGCTTCCGGCCTGCGCTGATAATGACAGAGTGCTCTGGGGCCGAGCGAGTGGCTGGCGGGTCCAGGTGTGCTGTCACAGGTCTGATACGGCGGCAGCCCCCGCGTTGCCGCCCCCGAGCTGCCGGAGGGTACTGGCCCTACGCGGGCTGGGCGTGGGCGCCTGGCAGCTAATCACCCGACCCCCTCCCTGCCTCGTCAAAACCTGGGCTCGCCGGTAGCGGTGACCAGGATTCTCTCTTCGTGAACACCAGGGTGGCTGAGCCTCCTCCCCGCACAGCGCCAGGCCGGTGCATCAGGAACAAAGGCCTTAGTTCCCTAAATTCGAGACTGGGGCCATCTGCCTGGTCTTAGGACCCCTAAATAGGGCCCTTGAGTTCCCCAGGAAACCCTGAGGACCTCAGAGTGGGCAGCCTTTTGGGGGCACGATTTCACACACCTGGGCAAATCGTGCCAACTGAGGCATTGGAAAACCTATAGTTTTGTATTCAGATGTGTTGCAAGTATGAAGTGGTGTGCCTGAGATTTCATGGAGTCTTCAATTGCCTTTACCACTCATGACCTCAGTTTGTCTTAAGATACTTGGCAATGAGGTGTATAGCCTTGTTGAATAATTGCTTATTGCATTATTGAGTAATTAGTGTTTTAAAAAATATGGATGTGCAAAAGAAATGGGAGAGAGGAGCAGGGACCTATATTTGAAATGTAATGGTGCTTTTAAAAAGAGCAAATGAATTGTTCATTTGGAATTTGATAGGGTCTCTTAATATTAATAATTTTCTCTTTCCACAATAGTAGTGCACCCCACTTCTGCAAAAATGTTTCAAAAGTTAAAGAAAAAAGGCCTTTCCAATTAGAATTTATACAGTACTGTCTCTTGCCAAGTAATTAAATATAAATTTCATAATCTATGTACTGAAAAAATGTGGAATGTTTAATTTAAAATTTTAAAAGACCATTGGGTCAAGGTGAGAAGGGAAAAAAGTTTGCTTTGAAAGATTCCTGTGTTTAACTACAGTTGATTGAAACAACTGTGCTTAACACAGAATGATACATTTGAAGAAAGCCTTGGAACAATGATCAGCATAAGACTACACAGTATGTAGAATAAACTATACCAACTTACAGCGTTTTTGTTTTTTGTATTGTCAATTCCGCAGCCAGAATGAAGCACATCAACTTGTCGTTCGCAGCGTGTGGGTTTCTGGGCGTTTACCACTTGGGGGCAGCATCTGCACTTTGCAGACATGGCAAAGGGCTCATGAAGGATGTCAAGGCCTTTGCGGGGGCTTCTGCCGGATCCTTGGTTGCTTCTGTCCTCCTAACAGCACCAGACAAAATAGAGGTAATTGAGTAGTAACTAGGCCGCATTTCTCATCAAGAAATTAAGGCCAAGTGGCAAAAATGAGTGTTAACTTTACTAAGTGAACCCTGCGGAGAAATAATCCTTTATCTGAAAAACAGAAAAGGTTAAGACTTTTAAAATTTAATCACTGGGGATCTGTGCTTTGGCTTTGGAAAAGATTATTTCAGGTGACAGTGAAATAAAATAAAATGCCTTATTTCACTCTTGAGTTTTTATTTATCCTTAAGATTCCAGCACTGTTCCTTTAAAGCAAAGGATATTTCTTCTTTCTGTGATCATGAAAAAAGCCTGTAGCCTGTGTTCAAGGCCTTGAACATGCGGCCAATGACTCTCTGCTCACTGCTATTTACAAATAGACATATAAATTAAAATGTGGGCACACAATTTCTATTAAGTGGAATGGTATGGGAATTTAATTTGTTTTTAATTTTCACAGTAAGAGGAAGCTCTGAGTTCCAAGCAGTTTATCCAGAAGTAGTACCAATAAGCCTTCATTATGTATTTTATTCAGTGCAATCTATGTTTTAAAAATCTGTTTTCTGCTATCTGGACGGTGATCAATCATTCACTGACTGTGAGAACTGGTTTCCTTAGTTGGGAAATAATGTATTTGTTAATTACTTATATCTCTAGCAGCTGTGAGCATTAATAAAATAATAATTTAACATATTCATGCCCAAGAATAAATTTCAGTCCCATTTAAAATTTCAAAGCTACAAAATTTTAAACATCCAAATCTCTTTCTCAAATCTATTGTGAGCTCCTTATCAAAGAGAAACTGGAATTGAGGCCAATTATTCAGAAATCTACTTATCTTTACTTCCCATCTTTATATGGCTGATTTACAGGGACCTATGGAAATCATTAAAAACTGTAGAGATTACACAGGATGAGAACCTTAAATCAGGAAAAGTATAAATACGATGTGAAAACTCCCACCAACTAGCAGAATCATATGCTTTGAGATGCAGCGTAGCTCCTTCTCAGGACTCCATTTCCTTTCTGAAGCAACAGGCTCCTAAGGGGGCACTTCCACCTCTTTAGCACAGTCTTTAGTGGGGCAAATCCTGAGCTTTGGAGTTGGGTAGACTTGGTTTCCAACCCTCAGCAAATGTAGAAATGTCTTGTGCAATTTAGAACTAACACGATTTTGAAATACTGCAATAATACAGCCACTAACTTAACTGAAATTCTGTGATATTAAGACATTGAATAATTTACCTAAATTTGTTACTTGATATCATCATATTTTCAAGTCACCTGTTACTTATTTTTTGCACTAAATTAGAGACTCGGTTGTGTTGTCTGATCGTGTCACTGTGATGAAAAGGTTAAGTCTTTATTGGGTGTTCCCAAGGGAGGGTAGAAAATGATTCCTTTCGTTTACTTAGGGCATCCTCATTTCTCCTTTTTCAAAATAATTTTTCAGCCAAAATCACCTTTTGACTTAAGGTTATTTTATTTCTTTTCTTTTTAGCATTTGAAATAATCCATTTGTAAGATTGCTTTGAGTTTTTTTAGCAAATCTTTCTACCTACTCAAATTCCTGTTAGCTCAGTTCTCACTGATGGTGTAAGTTCCTCGAGCTTTCCACTGTTGTGACAAATATGTGTGTAATTAATCTTGTTCTGAGCTCATGCATGCATAATTAAGAGGAGCACCTGATGCGGGGCATATTTTAGGTGGTAGGCAAATTTAGGCACTGGTACGGAAGAGCTCAATGCTGCAGGCCTTTCCTCAGCCCTCACAATTTGTAAGGAAGGCGTGGTGGGGAACTCAAAGGTGAATACGTTCATTCCTTGATGAGTTTACAGTCTGGTCAGGGATTGTGTGTGTGTGTAACTAAAATTAATGCAAGGAAATAGGCAAGGTGGATATAGGAGAAAGCACAAGATTGCGAGGGCCACCCTCATTTCTCACCTCAAAGCTCCAGCGGCTTCCTGGCAGCACTTAACGTGTTATTACCCAAATGCAAATCTGATTCATTCCCCACCCCACCTGTGGACTTGGTATAGCATGGTCTGGGGTTCCTCAGCATGCCTGCCTCACAAGGCCTACTGGTGGCTTGCCAGGATGGATGACACATTTCAGCTCTGTGCCCCTCTCTGAGTTGTTCTTGCTGCTGTTTTTACTATCATCCTCTTACACCTCCATCCCCTATCCAAGTCCTCCTCATATTTAAGGTCCCAGCCCAGATGTTAAATTGCAGAGGAAACCTTTGGCAAACCCTGAGGTTGGAAGTTCACACCCACTGCATTCATTTCCTGTTGCTGCGTGACAAATGACCAAGTTAGTGGCTTCAAACAACAGGCATTTATTATCTTACAATTAAGGAGGTCATGAGTCTGAAAGGGTCTCACTGGGCTAAAATCAAAATGCCAGCAGGGCCATACTCACTCTCTCCAGAGGTTCGGGGGTGAATCCTGTCCTTGTCTTTCCAGTTTCTAGAGGCTGCCCACATGCCTTGGCTCCTGGCCATTTCCTTTATCTTTATTTTTTTTATTTATTTTTATTTATTTATTTTTTATTTCAGGATATTATGAGGGTACAAACATTTTGGTTACATTTTATGTCTTCGCCTCACCCAAGCAAGGGTTAGAGGCATGCCCTTCCCCTCTATAATGCTCACCACGTCCATTAGTTGTGAGTTTACCCACCCCGCAACCACCTAATCCCTGAAGAATATTACTACCATGTGAGTACCATAGTGTTTGATCAGTCAGTGCCAATTTGATGGCGAGTACAAGTGGAGCCTATTCTTCCAATCTGGTGATACCTCACTTCGGATAATGGGCTCAAGCTCTATCCAGGAAAATATAAGAGGTGCTAGATCACTGTCGTTTCTTATAATTCAGTAATACTCCATGAAATGCAAGTCAAAACCACAATGAGATATCACCTAACCCCAGTGAGATTAGCTTCTATCAAAAAATCCCCAAACAACAAATGCTGCTGAGGATGTGGAGAGACAAGAACACTCTTACACCGCTGGTGGGACTGCAAATTAGTGCAACCTCTGTGGAAAAGAATTTGGAGATACCTCAAAGAGCGAGGAAATTCATTGAAGAATGCATTAAATTAGAATTCGAATCAAGCCTTCCAGGATTTTTCAGATGTAGGCAAAGGCCATTTAAGGTGGTTTTAAAAAGAAAAAAAAATTAGGATTGCGAGAACATGTAACTTGCCAAGGGCCTAAGAATCGTGGGTCAGACCCAGGCCAGGTTGGGGATTTGCACACCTGTGACAGAACGTGATACCCAAAGTCTGGGGTTGGGTGTATAGAATCCTATACATTGTGTGATTGGCACAGACTTTTGGAACTGGAGTGAAGTTTTTTTGACAACACATAGGGTCACCTGTTGATATTCTTTTTCAGGAATGTAACCAATTTGCCTACAAGTTTGCCGAAGAAATTAGAAGGCAGTCTTTCGGGGCAGTAACACCCGGTTATGACTTCATGGCCCGATTGAGGTATATATATATAGTACATTTTGCCCCAAAGTACATGAAGACAGAGTGTTGACGACTCTCTGTACAAACTGTGGCAAGCTCAGCATTCTCTCTCCTAAAATATTTACAAGGTGTTCAATAATTAAAGGTGAATAATGTGGATCACTTTTTCTTCTTTAGAAGTGGAGTGGAGTCGATTCTTCCTTCCAACGCTCACGAGCTGGCCCAGAACCGACTGCATGTATCCATCACCAACACCAACACCAGAGAAAATTACTTAGTCTCAAGTTTTTCCTCCAGGGAAGACCTCATTAAGGTAACAAAGCCGTGCTTCTGTCTGAGGAAATCAGCAAGTGCTGATTTAAATTCTTCATACAAATAATGCACATGAGCACATTCTTTAGATCCTGTGTCTCACATCACGCCTGATAGATGGTAGGTCTCGATGAATTATGTGTCTGATGAATGCATCCACCAGAATCCCTCCCGAGGTCGCCTCCAGACTGTGACCTGGAGGCCGCCTGGACTTGTTCAGTGTTTTCCCACTGACGTTCAGACCCTCACGTTTTTTTAGGTGAAGCAAGTCACTGATGCAGTTTAGTAGCAATAATATAGGTAGCTTAAATGTAGGTAGCTAATTCTTTGCCGGTTTTGTAAGACTTTTTGCATGTATTCTCTTAATCCTTCAGTCCTTCTGTAAATCAGGTAGGACGGCTGTTATCATGGCACTTTTATGTCTTTAACAAGGAAGAAATGGGTGGGAATATTTTATGTGATGAGCATGTACACACAGGTACCCAAGGTTATTCTGCATGCTAGTGGGAACCAGTTCTAGGTCCCAGGTCTCTTCACTTTTCAGTGTAATGTTCCGTTTTGTTCCTTCCATTTTGTTTTGATGCCTTTCTATCCAAACACATTTGAAAGTTGTTTGGTTGAGAATTCATTTTCTCTGGGAAATACTTCACCTGATTGATTTCCAAATAACAATGCACTTGCTAAGTTAATGCATTGAATATTTGTACATTGGAAAGGTGCTCTTTTCTTAGAAAAGCTGGGCAATCTTTTCTTTATTTTTTGTGCAAATCACAGCAAGCTTCAGGTAATACGGAGAATGTATGTTTTGATCCAGCAGCAGGTAATGGGTTGAGAGTGCGTGGTGAAAGTTCCACCTGAATTAGATGATAAATGCATTGATTTTTACTACATTCAGGTGCTGTCATTTGAAACACTTAATGAAATGTTGAATTGACTAATAAAATTACTTTGCCACTTAATAGATTAGAATATTTTTACTCAATGTACCTATTAGGCCGGTCTCTCATTTATAAATTAATAGTCTCTCTACCTTAGAAAAAGGTATATTTCTATAATCTTACGATGATATCATGGAGACTTGACAATATAAAGAGAAGAGCTGGTCAACCCATACCTGAATGGTCACAAGTTATCAATGTCCGGTTCAGACAGATCAGGCTTGTGGGTGCTGGGGGGTGGCGTATCTGTTCTGGTTTGCCTAAGAACACACTGTGTGCGCTTGTGTCATAAAACAAGAGGGGACTTCTTCCCACAGTGCGCCCCTTCCATAGAGCCTGTCCCTGGCTGCTCTATCTACGATAGCAGAACTCTGAGCCCTGTGTCTTCCTACATCCCATCCTGACTTACATGTCACTGTTTAGCATACTACTCATTTTACTGCTTTTCATTTAGCTTTTATGGTCTATCTTTCTTCACTAGAATGTGAGCTCCAAGAGTCAGGGATTCCTCTGTTTGCCTGCTGGTGCAGCCCAGCACCTGACACGTGGCCAGCCACAGTGGGGTGCTCCATCAGTGTGTGAAACAAATGCATGTGAACCAAGATGGCAGCTATTACAATGGCCTGCTTTAAAACAAAAGAACAGAGAAGCTGGGTCGTCCCTATTCAGTGACCTGGGCAAAATAACATAGCTTGTCGGGGCCCAGCTGGGACCGTGGTCCATGTCTTTAGCATCCTGCTCCGACTACACCCCACATGGGGTAAAATAAATGGTCATCCTCTCTGTCCCTTTTATGTGGGAGTGAGGAAGACAGAAGCATGGCCCTCAAAGATGCCCATACCCTAATCCCCAGGGCTTGTCAAGATATAACCTTACATGGCAAAAGGGATTTTGTGGTTGTGATTAGGTTAAAGATATTGAGGTGGAGAGATGACCTGGAATTATCCAGGTGGACCCAAACTAAGCATGAGAATCCTTAAAAATGGAGACCTTTCCTGGACTTGATGCATCATTGCTGGTTCTGAAATGTAGGAACCCCTATTCCTAGAGAACACAGGCTTCCAGGAAGGTAGCTCCCCACTGAGAGTTAGCACGGAGAAGGGACTTCAGCTCTGCAACCATATGGAACTGAATCCTTCTAATACCTGAATGAGAAAGGAACAGACTCTCCCCTGGAGCCCCCAGAAAAGAACGCAGCCCTGCCAACAGCTTGACTCTGCCCTGGTGAGACCCATACCACACTTCTGACCTTCAGACTGTATGATGATAAATTCGTCTTGTTTTAAGCTGTTAAATTTGTAGTAATTTGTTGTAATAGCAATAGTAAACATGATATTTTTCCATTTCCTTTGTTTTGGATAATAACTACTCAGAGAATTGGTATAATTACTTGAGTTCATTGAACGGAAGAGAAATAGTTGACACAAATGTGTCATACCTTGTAAGGGGAATATTGAATAACTAACACTTATTCTAGGTTACACAAGAAACAGTCAGAATGTTTAGTAGGCTGCTTTAACCTTTCTCAGAACTAAAAAGAAGGAAGGATGGATATAGTTCCTTGGAAGCAGATGGTGACTACCAAACTGTATGAAATCTATGCCTGGAAGGATTTAGTGGGAAAGAGTCAGAATGGGTGAAGTCTAGGAATGAGAGACCAAGAATGTCACCTGAGGCACTGCCGTGTACAGATGTTGTTCTGACCTTTTTCGTTGGGATGGTGATGGGGAAGGAAGCCATCTGAAGGCAGTGCCACTCCCCTTAGGTGGGGTCCCCAAAGCCAGGAGTTGAAGCAGCCAGTGACTTAGAACACCAGGTCTCCCAGGGCTTTGCATGCCTGGCTCTGAACACACAGTGTTGGGTCTGCTTTGCAACATCTGGAACTTCTGTAGGTGGGGGTGAGGGAGAGAGTCGTTAAAACTCAAGGTAGAGTAAAGGACCATGGGCTAGTACTAAATACTAGTGATTTTCACCTCCGTGAAGTCTTGTTCCATGTTGTTTTTTCTATCCATTTTTATCATTAACTCATTTATTCTGCCTCTTACTAGTTGAATTTTTTTTCATGCCTGGCTTTCTATAATTCACCAGCTGACTGCTGATCTTTATTACGGAGTGCCTGTGTACCCTGAAATCCAACTGGAAACCTGTAGCTTAAAGTAAGAGTGTGTGTGTGTGTGTGTGTGTGTGTGTGTGTGTGTGTGCGCGCGTGCGCGCACGCGCGCATACTTTTGAGGAGGTCTTTTTTAATGCTCTCTAGGATGATTATTTGTTTTATTTAAGTCTCCCAGTGATCATATCTAGGTGTATCATTTCTCCATGTTGTCCTCTTGGACTAATTATTTTTGAGCCTACATTTTCTTATCTGCGAAATGGAGTAATTAGCACAATAACTAGGGTTACAAGGGAGAATAAATAAAACATAAGAAAGTGTATTTTAAATGGTAAAGCCCTATGCATGTTGATTAAAGCTAATATTTCATAAATAATGAACAAATAAGGTAGTAACCCACACACACTGCTGCTCGGCACCCCTGTCTGTCATGAAATTTTAAAGCCATGTTGAATCACAGCTTTCTTTTCTTCTGGCTGAGTAGCACTTATCGTTTCTTACCAATTTTATTATTTAACTCTTTACTTATCATCTTTGTTCTTCATGAACAACGTGCTAACCTATATCTATAATATTGCAGGAAATGGATTGCTCCTGAGTTTTTGCCACCTTTGGGCATTTGATTATATAGCTAGCTCTTCACTATACACTGTCTTTAAAAAAAAAAATGGTTTTGTGTGATGACTTAAATTGTACTAACTTCCCTTTAGTGAAATGAAAAGTTATTCTTTCATTTGATAGCTGCAGTGTCAGTTGATTGTTATCTGAGAACCCCTGCTAACTAATTATGTGGTCCAAAGATTCCTTTTATTTGGGACTGGGTTTCCATAGAGTGCTGACTCTTATGTCCATGATAATTTGACTCAGTCTTTCGCACTTTATGCACCATTGCAAGACAGATGCATGGCCTTCAGCATTCTTTTGTCCAGGATTTACTGATGCCAGACATTCCCCTCCTCACCAACAGTGATTACACCAAGGCACATGTGACATCTGCTACCGCCCCTCCTCCAAATATCTCATCTTTATTTCCTACCAATCCAAGACTCATTTTGGGTGCCATATGCAGAAAAATGTTCCTTCAGAGGACCAAATCCATCGATCCTTTATGCCTGGGCATCACTTGTCTTCAGAGGATCAACACTGAGCTGAGATCAGTTTCTGCAAATGCAGTAATTGTTTGGGAGTGGAAAAGAATCACGGAGGGGCATTGCTCACCTGGCCAACCCTTACCATGGGTGGACTGTGGGATCCTTGGCCAGTCTCAGCCTCTTCTGAAGGTCAGATGAAATATGTGTGAACGTGCTGCACCCACACTTAAGTACTTAGCAGGTGTACATGGTGACCTTCGGGGCCTCCACTCTCCTGTCGTCCATCTCTGTACACCCTCCGTTCTTTTGTGTGATTCCTTAGTGCTGCCTGTCCTGGTGAGCCTCTCTACACATCATCCTCTGAATGTCCAGGTATGTACGTTTCATGTACCAACTCATGCGTTTTAAGTTCCAGATTTTATTCTGGGCTGTTTTTCTTTGGTAGCATATATGCAACCAGGAAATCCAAACACATTTTAATATTAGCCTTCGACAAAGCAGAACTAGGGAAGTAAGTCCTTTGTTTAAAAGAAAGTCATATGCTGCTTCCAAGGCTAAGGAGAAATGATTTTTTAGTTAACAACACCATGGTGCCGTGGAGTTCCACTACTTCCCTGAATTGGTGCATATCATTGGATCTTCATGTTTAAAGCTGATCTAGGCGTGTGTTCTGAAACAGTCTTTTGACATGTGTCAATGCTCTTTGATACAGATTCCCAGGAAGACTTTCACATGCAATGGTATCTCTGGCCCTCTTGGAGGGAACTACACTGTCTCCATTGCTATAATGTCCTGAATGTTCTTGCACACAAAGAGAATGCTCTTGCAGCAAGATCTTCTCACACTTAACCTTGACAAGGTGAAATAAGGACTGAATTTAAGATGTGTCATTATCTTGGAAAAACTGGGGAATATAAATTTGAATCTGTCTTTGAATTTCAACTACGCCAGCAGATTCTGTATAAACAGTTAGATTCTCATTGAAGTTCACAGTAAACTTTAGGCATAAATGAAACCTGTTGAGAATTTACTCTCTAAGGAAGTTAGGCCACATGATTTTCTAAACACCTCTTTTCTATAAAGTGCAAAATGACGAGAGCCAGTGAGAACGTGTATTGAATATATGCTTGGCAACATTTTATACTGTGGTTACAGGAAGTCACTCACTTTCACTGTTATCACTGTGTATTTACTAAGAATAAAACAAAAGTCAGATCAGTGGTTTTGCATGTGTATAATGTTTGAAGCGCTGTACCAAGTGATGGGACATGAGAAGTAGGCGCCTGCTGTGTACATTAGCATCCTCAACCGTGGGCACTGCACTACCGACATTTGGGCCCTGATAATTCTTTGTTGTGAGGGATGTTCTGTGCTTTTCAGGAAGTTTAGCTGCATCCCTGGCCTCTGTCCAGTAGATTGCAAAGTGTCCCTGGGGGTAAAATCACCCCCAGCTGAGAACCACGGTTGTAGCTATATTGAGATTGTTGGTGAGGTAAATGTCACTGGGAACAGTGTGAGGTCAGATGCACGAAAAGCACGTTTAGATGTAATATTTTATTAAGTGACCTTAGAATGTCAATCTCTATCTCCTTCCTTAGAAAATCCTATTTGCCTGCAATGAAATGGTAGTAAGCTGACTACGAATAAGAAAAGCCGCTTAGTTCTTAACTATCTAAAGCTAATTTTCCCGCTAAACTCAGTTTGATATACAAATCATCAGTGCCTATGAAGGGAGAATAAGCTAAGACAAGAACAAATAACATTGATTTGGAGGAGTGACAGGTATTTTCCAGCTCGCTGCACTTTTCATATCGTTCAAGAGGATTTTTACTGTTATTATCTGAAAGAAAGTAATTGGATAGCATTTTTCGTCTGTATACTTCAAAACAGTTCCAAGCATTAACTTGTGAACTCTGCATTATACTTTGACACAGGGGGAGAAGAAAAAAAACATCATTCTGGTTCTAAGGGTGGTGATTTTTTTGCAGGCTACATATGTTTCTGCAGCATAATCAAATAAATCGCTGTATTTATAGAGTGCCTTTGGTCCTTTAAAGACCTCTAAGTACTGTAATTTTACAATGTGTGCGCTATCCACAAATTGTTCCAGTTATTGCTATGGTGCAATGTTGCATTTGCTGAATGACGTCATTAAATAGCTATGTTGTGCTTGCAAAACATACCTAGGGTCTGTGATTATTTTTTTAAAGGAGTAGCCAATTGATGAGAGGGCCAAATCTGGTTAGGGTAAATGCAATTACCTTAACTGTAAACAACCTTTCTCTGAAAACTACCCAACTGCTTATGATGTCATTGTTCCCAGTGCGTTGAGAGGGTTGGGATTGAAGATGCTTACTTTCTGTTCCCTCTCTCCTATCAATTTGTTAAGTGATCTTCAGCAAATCACCTACGGTGCTACTCACTGCTGCTCTGCCTCTTTGTGGAATGGGTGTGGTTGATGTCACGTCACGCCATGGCATTCTGCAGCCTGTTCCAAGCTGAGGTTTTGCGATGAATGCTTTGTTGCAGGCATGTGCATTGACTCTTTGTAGAAGGTTGACAAATCTTGTGTGAGGTTGTTATTGTACCTTGCGATAAATAAATAAAAATGTAAAAAAAATAAAAGTGGCCACTTTCCTCTGGGAAACAGTGCTGCAATTAGTGTGCTTTCGATATTTCAATAAACAAGTAATTGAGATAGATGTGCATAAAATTGGCCAAAAGGCGGAAAAAGGACCAAATGTAAGAAATCTGACTTGTGTGTGTTGGCCCTGGTAAAAATACGCGTGCGCATCTATTTCATATTAAAATGAACTTGGGTCCAGGTGCAGTCTGAGCCACTTACTAGTGAAGAGACCCTTGAGCAAGTGACTGCATCTTTTTGAGAAGCAGTTGTGAGAGAATTAAATGAGACCTTCTGGTTGAGGGTGTAGCAGGGTCTACTTCAAGGATGTGCCACCTATGCATTTGCACAGGGCCCCACTACCAAAAGGGGGTTACAGTTGGTTTAATGCCCTGCTGTCAACATCTTGAAATTCCTAATACTTTCTGAACAAGGGGCCCTGCATTTGTGTTTTGTACAGGGCCCAGAAATTATGTAGCTGGTTCTGGCACCTAGAACCAGCCTGGTACAACAGAACTCTTTAACACATGGCTATTTCCTGTCTTCTTTCCTGTCCCTGTGTGGTGCTGTTACCCTTGAATCTGCCACTGCTAAAATCTGAGACTCCAAAGCTGCCTTGGCCACCTGTGAGGAGCCTAATGCTGCAGGAGCTGTTACAGTTGGGACCTGTCCCCTTGCATCCAACATGCCACCGCAGCATGGGGCAATCCTGGTTAATGTCACTAGTGGGAGTGTGGGGGAGAGTGTTGGGTGTCTTTGTTCCCGCCACAGACAGGGAGAGGGACACAACAGGCATTTGTTGAGAGTATTAGCCCAGTGAAGGATTGGATGTACCAGCAGAGAGACACAGATCTCTTTCCCTGCAGTGAGTTTCTTTGGTAGTAGGAGACAGGAGATGTGTTCAGGGAAGAGCCACCACCTAAAAAATCTTATGCCGAGTTCCATGTACATGGTTCAGACATCAACATGGCAAGAAGGGCTTCCAGCTGTGTCAGGTCACAACTCAGGATTTTCCTGTAGAAATCAGGCTATACTGGTGATGGGGTCCGTCATTTAGTTCAAGTCAGAATGAACAGGCATTTGAGAGCTGACCTAGAAATCATACCTATAATATTGTTTCGGGGGGCAAAATGCCTTATGAGTTCTAAATAATTCTAAACAGATGATTTACAAATCAGCGTTTGGGCCATAATCCATTTCTGAATAATGTATGTTGAAAAAAGGATCTTCTGAAATCTTTGGCAACAAACAGCCATAGAGTCTTTCACTTATCAGTTGAAAGATTATAGCTTAAAAAATATTCAGTATCTAAAGCAGTATGTTTTCAACTAGAACACTAGTGATTTAGGAACCACACCGTGAAATGAAACATTTACATTTCAGAAAAGCCACCAGAGTCCAGCTTCTCCCTTCGTAAGGAATGGTAATATCCTAAATGACAATCTTTTTCGACTTTTTAAATGGAAGATAAAGTATGATTGGTGTCTTTACTTGCCAGGGTTCCACTAGCTATTGTGACCACATCACTAGAACATAAAATGTGCTGTTCCCTTAGCACATCATTGTGACGTAAATTAGAATATCTCTGAGCTAGTGGACTAGCCGCCCTGGTCATAATCAGAGGGGTTTGTTCCTCTGGGAAGTGAGGTTTTTACAGTTTGTAATAGAACATTACAAATAATTTATTTGCAACCTGCACATACTCAGGAATTTAGACTTACCTTACATTTAATTTTGCAGTGACTTGGTTGTCTACAATTAAAATGCTTATTTTTATGTGTGTGAGGTTTGGTGAATTCAGAGAGTGTGGATTTGTACCTATCTCTTTAGAGTCTTTTCAGATTTTAAAAATGTTATCTTTTATGTAAGTATGTGCAGTGGTGTACGTGAAATATATGGAACTTATTCATTTAATAAGATTTTTATAGCAAATAATATATCATATTTATTATCTGAATCTTAATGTCTGTACTCATGAGCTCTCTCTCTTTTATCTCCCTAGGTTCTCTTAGCTAGCAGTTTCGTGCCCATCTATGCAGGCCTGAAACCAGTGGAATACAAAGGGCAGGTAAGGTGGCTATCACTGAGAGATTACGCTAATCCCCATATTTGTATGTTTCTTTCGAAAGATCCAATTTTATACTTAATCTGGTGGCTCCAAATCAGTTTATGTATTTTTTCTCATAAATAGCTTTGTATCTATTTAAGATGAAAAAACTCAGATAGCAGGCACTGTGGTTCCTCATCCTCAAGATCTCATGAATGGGAATAACTGACTAGAAATGCTCCGATTTTCTCTGTAAAAAATATTTATCTTTTTTTTTTTTAAAGAAAACAGTGAAAGAGGTTTTTTTTGTTTTGTTTTTTGTTTTTACCTAGTAAAGTCCTTCTATAAACTGCTAGGAGCAGAATTGCACATCAGGGAGGGAAAGGCTCAGGGCCTGCTTCCCTGCCCTGCCCGAGACAGTGCTTCCCCCCACTGGGCCCATGGCCTCCCCAGGAGACGACCCAACCTCCCCCCAGGCCTCCGTGTGCCAGACATCTTCACTGCTGAGGGTAGCACACATTTGCCTCGAGGAGAGCTCTGCCCACTTTGGGCTGGCACGGGAGGCAGGATGCCAGCTCTGTTAGGGAAATTTAGACACGGGCATCAGCTAAAGTCAGCTCTCAGCGCTGCCCAGAGGCCCCTTAGCCCACCCCCTCCGCAGCCCACCCGGTGTCTGTTCCCGGCACTTGCCATTCCACCGTCAGTGGCTCCCCCACTGTGTGGACGTGGGTCCAACACAGGCACTGAGTAATCAAAATGGTGTCTGTTTAACACATACCAGACGTATGCATTTGGTAATCAAATAGAGTGTCTATTGAACACATGCCAGAGATAGGCATTTTGTAATCAAATACAGTATCTGTTTAAAACACACTAGAGATATGTATTTTATAATCAAAAAGTATTTAACATATACCAGAGATAAACATTTTATAATCAAATGCAGTAACCTTTTAACACATACCAGAGATGTATATTAATATTTTGTAATCAAATATGGTATCTATTCAATGCATATCAGAGACATGCATTTTATAATCAAATACAGTATCTATTTAACATATACCAGAGAATCAGAGATATGCACTTTATAATCAAATACAGTGTCTATTTAACACATACCAGAGGTATGCATTTTATAATCTAATATAGTATCTATTTAACATATACTAGAGAACCAGAGATATGCATTTTATAATCAAATACAGTGTCTATTTAACATATACCAGAGAATCAGAGATATGCATTTTATAATCAAATGCAGTGTCTATTTAACACATACCAGAGGTATGCATTTTATAATCTAATATAGTATCTATTTAACATATACTAGAGAACCAGAGATATGCATTTTATAATCAAATACAGTGTCTATTTAACATATACCAGAGAATCAGAGATATGCATTTTATAATCAAATACAGTGTCTATTTAACATATACCAGAGAATCAGAGATATGCATTTTATAATCAAATACAGTGTCTATTTAACACATACCAGAGGTATGCATTTTATAATCTAATATAGTATCTATTTAACATATACTAGAGAACCAGAGATATGCATTTTATAATCAAATACAGTGTCTATTTAACATATACCAGAGAATCAGATATATGCATTTTATAATCAAATACAGTGTCTATTTAACACATACCAGAGGTATGCATTTTATAATCTAATATAGTATCTATTTAACATATACCAGAGAACCAGAGATATATATTTTATAATCAAATGCAGTATCTGTTTAACATATACCAGAGAATCAGAGATATGCATTTTATAATCAAATACAGTGTCTGTTTAACACATACCAGAGATATGCATTTTATAATCTAATATAGTATCTATTTAACATATACCAGAGAACCAGAGATATATATTTTATAATCAAATACAATATCTATTTAACATATACCAGAGCTATGCATTTTAAATAAAATACAATATCCATTTAGCATGTACCAGAGATATGTATTTTATAATCAAATAAAGTACATATTTAAAAGATGCCAGATATGTGCATTTTATAAACAAATACAATATCCATCTAACACATGTATTTTATAATCAAATATACCTACTTAGCATGTTCCAGAGATCAGGCACATATTCATGGATGAATAAATGACATTTGTTTTATATATATGTAATATGTGTGAATACGTATTTATTCACAAATGAGTACATACAAAGTGTTTCACACATCGTGCATTCATTCAGACACTCGCTGTGAGGGCCCAGCACAGGTCTGTGCTCAAGGAGCTGATGGTCTCACAACAAAAGAACTGATTTTTGCAAACCCCTTGGCTAATAGGCTCGAGGAAACGTGTCTGTTCTGATCTCATCAGTGAGTACTTGCAGCATGTGGTACTGAAAGTACAGCACGACACACCTCCTCGACTCCGCTGTTGCAGAGGGAAGCAAAGCAGCCATAGGAAATACATCAACAAAAGGTCCTGGTTGTGTGCCAATAAAACTTTATTTACAGAAGCAGATGGCGGGCCGCAGTTTACCAACCCCAGACCTACAGCAAGGAACCCTGCAAACCCTGATTTCATCTTCTGTAAAGTGAGGCAACTGAATATACTATTAATAGTATGACCTTCCCACTTTATAGCATTCTTACAAAGATCAAATTAGATGATACACGAGAAATCACTTTATAAACCTTTAGGCCCTGTGCCATGGTATTTATAATAATTATAGATATCAACTTCTTATTCATTCTTCCAACAGTGTATTTTTTATTTGTTTTTTGAACAAAATACGCCCTTGAGAAAATGGAACCCTGCATCAAGGTTCTATCACAAGCACATCCGACAGCTGGGCACACGCTGCATGCTCAGGGAATACTTGCCGAAGGAATAAATAGGTTCTTTCTGCAGAGATTAATGTCCCCCCTTTTTTTAGGTTTCCACTTAAATTATGTAATCACAGTTGCTTGACTTCATAAAACATATTCTTAATAGGTACCCATAATACATGAGTGTATAAAGCAGCATTTAACAAAGTACTGACAGGTGAGTCATCTCGCCTGTGCTGGTGTGGCAGGTTCCCTTGTCCCTTTCTTTAGAAGTGGTTCCAAGAATTCTGGTTTTCAGTGCTGTGACCTTCAGAGGACAACCACAGTAGACGTCGATGTCTGTCCCCACAACGCAATTGGGCATAAGATTTTCTTTTCTGTGGAGCAGTTGCTTATTTGTATCTCTTTGGACTTGGGCATTGACTTTAACGTGGAGTGTGCCTAGAAGATGGGCAGAGATTAGAGAAAGGGCCGTGGGACAAGCCATGAGATTCAGTGGCTGCACTGCAGGGTCAGCAGCCAGTTTGACTCTGAAACACATTTGCCCTGGAGTTTTTATGCACTTGACCTCCTGCTTCCCTCGAGGAGATGGTGTTATGTGAGGGGAACTAACAGGCACAGGGCGAAACTCTCATGGCATGGACTAGCAGCTATTTTTTCCTTAGGACTGTTTTGGAAGCGTAGAAATCTCACATCGTTAGCTACCAGTGAATAAAATGCTGCCCATGAGGTGAGGATGCACAAACAACTAGCAGCAATATGCGGCAAGCAGCCAGAGAACTCAGGGACAGAAAGATTTAACGTGCAAGATTTTAAACTATCTGTAGAACATAAGATATATAATGTTTCCACGCTTAATTTGGAAGTTGAGGAACATTTGTTGCTGTGATCATTTTTTGCAGAAATTTTGCTAGAATCAGCATGCCTGAATGAACATGCGGCTGTTCTGAGCGACACAGTTCATGAGAGCATAAATTGGGAGTGAGATGTGGCACGTTCAGAATATCTGAGCTGAGGGGTCTACGGCATCATGGGTTTTGGAGGAGCTAACATCACTGCAAATTTAATCAAGTCATTTGATAAGCTATTCATGTTCCCTAGCCATTTATCCAATCAGAGTAAGCTAACAAGAGCAAACAATTGGGAGAAAGGATTTCTGATTCCCTGAAACAGCAATCATTAGCCCCATAGTAAATTATAACACTTTTCAATTTAATGAGCCAGATTGCCCTTCTTTTCATTAAGTTGAATAAGTCAGATGAGCTCTTACTTAAAGTTATATGACATATCTTTAATTTTCCTTGATGAAACTTATATGAATTTTTACATCATCGGTGACAGGTTCTGCCGAGAACGTGAAATAATTCTGGAAGGTGTCCAGTTTTAGTTTTTGACTCTGGGACAGAGTCAGATATTTTGGGCACTTCTTTTTACAAACCTCCCTCTTTCCGATTGTATTTATATAACCTGCTATATTTTATGTATATATGTGTATATATATATACACACACACATATATATGTACTACACATATGAATGGGTCCATATAATGCACATAATTATGTAATAATGCATGTCATATTCTTTAAAAAATAATGACAATATACAAATTTTCCAGGCCAGTTTTATTTTAATCCAATCTACTTATACTTTCTCCTCCACCAAAATGCAGTTCCCTCAAAATAAATTTTCAGCCCATTTTAGTTTTTTATTTATTTACTTTTATTCCCTTTGGAGGAGTTGGTGGCTGCCCACGGCCTTTGTAAATAATGTGATGGCAATCATTTTGTTACAATCCTTAGAAATAAAACCAAGAAAGGAGGACATAAAAAAGGGAGATGCCTCAGAAAAAATGAACTGATTGTGTTAACCGAGTCAAGGACTTTTTATACTGACCTATTTCTTCTTCTTGACTCCACCTTCGTGTTGAATAGCAAAGCTTTGTTTGTCTAGATTGCATTTTGCATGTTCAAGTAAAACTCAGTTTATAGGTTTCTCCACTAAAGTTTCCTGTGTGAGGGATTCTCAGCCATTACCAGACTTTTTTTTTCTTTTGTATATTATCTATTTTTCATCCCCTCCCCAAAATAATGCCAGCTACAGGGTCTCTCACTCTTTCCTAATCCTTCGTACACCCCCCTCTCAGAGGAATTTAGCACTTTCTGAAGGATATTTTACATGGAATATTTGGACTTTATTTCTGTGTGTGTGTTTCTGTCTTGCTGCAGCTGATCATGTGAGTAGTAGGCTCCTGTGTGCTCTGAGACTCGTTGGCCTTGGAACAGAGAGCAGAAGGGATATCGACTTTGTGGTTCTCTGTTGCCATTTCTCAGCGAGTGGTTACGTAGAGGGGGCGGGGGCACCACTGAGGCTGCACACGCCTTGTGTATCTCACCATCCCTCCTCGCTGCCCCGAGAGTTTCATTCTCTCCTGTGGAAGGCTTCTCCTCTCTGCTCCCTGCATCACTGTCCTGTGGGGCAGGGTTTGAGAACATCACATCCCTTTTGCATGACATTTGTTTTTTATGCAGTACTTCCCATTTTCTGTGGCTTCAGGACATACCCCCTGCTTCCTCTGCATGGGAGCCACTTTGGAATTAGAAGGATTTCTGATCTGTTTATTTTTAAGTTTGCCACACAAAATGCCAATTTCCAATTCTTATAATAAAAATGGAGCCTCCTCTGGTGGTGGATGTTTTGTTCAGTGTCAACAGTAAACCTGACCTTCCACTTTGGTTAAATAGTAAGCCCCAAGCTAATCACACATGGCTTCTTAGACATGCACTGCAATAAGGATTTAGCCACAACTTCTGAAAAATAAGCTATTAAAGCTTTTAAACATTTGGAGAGATCCCCTGATTCTGTCCACAGTTGTTCCTATATTGGTAAGTGATACATACACAGAGATTTGTTTTCCTCCCAAAAGAGATCCCCAGCTGAATTAGTCCTTGGAAATAGTAATTTAAGAGCATATGCAAGGCTTGGATCTTATTAGAAGGAAAGAAAGCCCCACTCCTTTTCCTGGTGTGGGACGTGTCGTTGACTCGTGCCGACGCTGGGTGTTTCTTCCACAGAAGTGGGTGGACGGCGGCCTCACCAATAGCCTTCCCATCCTGCCTGTCGGTCGCACGGTGACCATCTCCCCCTTCAGTGGACAATTGGACATCTCCCCGCAGGACAAAGGGCAGCTGGATCTGTATGTTAATATCGCCAAACAGGACATAATGGTGAGTGATTGTGTTCGGTGATTTCTGAGGAGTCCTAATCCACTAAAAATTCCCACGGAATTCAGCACGTTCCCCAAGCACTGGAAGCTCATTGATAACTTCATGCGTGAGTTACACCTCACTGTGTGTTTTCACACTTCGCAGCACGTATCACACGTAGGGACCTGGCTTCCCACGGACTGTCGGTAGTAAGTCCTTTTGCTGCTGACAAACAGTAAATTTGTGGAATACTTTCTTTTTCTTCACTTCTTTTTTGCGTTAACAAACTTGGTAGGGTATCAGAGCAATTTTAAATAAATCATTTATTTGTTTATAAAAATGGAGGTAATGAACTATAGATTATAGAAAGACGTAGGGTCCTAAATGAAAAATTGACATAAAAATATTGATTCCCATAATCTAGTCTAATAGTTCTCAACATGGGGTGATATTGTACCCAGACATTTTTGGTTGTCATGTCTCAGGGGTGCTACTGGCATCTCGCAGGTAGAGGCGAGGGATGTTGTTAAGTATGTTGCAATGCACAGGCCAGCCCCACAACAAGGAAGCAGCTGACCAAAGATGTCCGTAGTGCCAAGGCCGAGAAACCCTCCTTTAGTCTAGGGGTGGAGTTAACGTCTTAAGTTTAAATTTTTCCTACTGATTTTCTTTTTATTACTGCTAGTCGTATCTATGATTAAAAAAAACTTCAATTATAAAAATGGCATGTATTTTCCTGCCCTGTGATGTCTTATTGCTTAGATTCCTGCCTTTCTATTCTAGCTGTCCCTGGCAAACTTGGTGTGGCTCAAGCACGCCCTCTTCCCGCCAAGCAAGAGGAAAATGGAATCCCTGTATCAATGTGGTTTTGATGACACTGTTAAGTTTTTACTTAAAGAAAATTGGTTTGAATAAGATGCTTAAGTCTGTGATGCAAAACTGGTTCAGACTGTTTTTGATGGAGGCTTCTAATGAAATCCCTTTTTTTTTTTTTTTTTTTTGAGACAGAGTCTCGCTTTTGTTGCCCTGGCTAGAGTGAGTGCCGTGGCATCAGCCTCGCTCACAGCAACCTCAAACTCCTGGGCTCAGGGGATCCTCCTGCCTCAGCCTCCCAGGTAGCTAGGACTACAGGCACGCGCCACCATGCCCGGCTAATTTTTTCTATATAGTTCTAGTTGTCTGATTAATTTCTTTCTATTTTTAGTAGAGACGGGGTCTCGTTCTTGCTCAGGCTGATCTTGAACTCCTGAGTTTAAACAATCCGCCCACCTCGGCCTCCCAGAGTGCTAGGATTACAGGCGTGAGCCACCGCGCCCGGCCTTATGAAATCCCTTTTTAAAGAATCTATCAGGACTCTGTCAATTTCATTATTTCTCTTTGTAATGTTTGCATTTATTTTTAATAATTGAATTATTTCTTAGCACAAGGAAATAAGAGGCACTCTATTAGAATTAGGCAACGACAAAGAGGTATACACTGAGATGGTAAGGAGTCATTTTCAGAGAACAGTCATGTCCTTTGGAAAATGTAGGAGGGTCGGCTTTTGGGGTAGGCCATGGAATGTGGGAAACGGAGGGC
This sequence comes from Indri indri, assembly GCA_004363605.1. Classification (NCBI taxonomy): domain Eukaryota; kingdom Metazoa; phylum Chordata; class Mammalia; order Primates; family Indriidae; genus Indri; species Indri indri. Next base: position 105,689 of record RJWJ010001807.1, read on the forward strand.
CGCCATTCAGGTGCTGTGGAGACCGCGGTGGCACGATTTTGACATGAAGCATGAGTGTTTCCATGAGGGAGCCATGTCCCCGCAGCTCTAGAACTGTGGGAACCAGGCTCTGAGGCTGATTCGGGCCACCCTGGGAGAGGAAGGATTTGAGAAACAGGCAGTGTCAGGGTGAAAGGTGTGTGTACCAGCTCCTGGTGCAGTAGTGGGTGGCATCGGGAAGCACAGGAGATTTTAACACTAGCTCTGTTTTTCTTATCTGTCCGTAGAGGCTTCCTCCTTCCCCATCTTCTGCTCCTAAACCCCACATCCCAGCTAAGGAGATTATCAGGCTGTTTTGATGCTTTCCTCTTCCAAAACCCAAGCTGTCATTCATAGCTTCTGTCTCTTGTCTCTCTCTTGTGTGTGTCTCTGTCCCTTCCTCCCCCTCTCTCTTTGTCTCTCTCCCTCTTCTGTCTCTTTCTGTCTCTCTCTCCCTTCTGTCTCTCTCTCTCTCTGTCTCTCTGTCTCTTTCTATGTCTCCCTTTCTCTCTCTGTCTCTCTCTCCTTCCCTCCCTCTCTCCCTCAGTTGCCACAAGGCTGTACCTCTCTGAGTGTTTAGCATTGGTCTATATACTGGATATATCTACTCTAGGAACTTAACTAGATAAAATACCACTAAACACGAAGAACTGAATAAGCCAAGTAGCCTAGCAAATAAGAATTAAATCCAGAATAACCATTCAGTTACTGTTTTTAAACCACATTCTACTGATCTCAGGTCTTCTGCTCCTTGAGTCGTTGTCCATCACTTTGAGGACTTGGGGGTGGGTTTGTATTAATGTACTTGCCCTGTCTTAAACCTTAAATCTGTTTTCATGGGGTTTTGCCAAGCACGAACTCTTAATTACTAAGAGGCAGTTAGAGACAAACCAATTTAATTGCATGTTTCTAATTGTCATGCATTTCTCTTTTCACCCTTCGAAACCATTCTTTAAATCAATGTTATGGCTCTCAAAAGCTCAAAATACACAATTTTCAGCACATAAATGCCAGCTACGGCCTCTTTTCTTAGAAGTTCTGCACAGACCCAGTCCAGAGTAATAATGGTCCTTGGGGCACATACTTTTTCCTACTCTAACAAACATGTAGTTAAATCTTATGTTGTTTTAATAAGTGACATGAAGTGGATGGATTCTCAAATCATGGTTTCCTCCATTTATTCACTAGGTAAATTTTCAGTTTGGCCTAAGATTTTTTACCTTACCGCTTCCTTTTATCATTTTATATGAATATTCTATTCGTATAATACACTGTATTTCAATAAATTCCTTATTGATGCGCCCCCAGCAAAAACAAATCTTATTATATTAGAGTTGTGTGAAGTATTTCGTATCTACTACATATGTCTTTGACCTTGTGGGGGGATGGCACTTTCCTTTGAAAACAGTGTAAGGTCATTGTCAGATCAGTCTGCAGTAACTTTCCAACACTGAGGGAAATACAGCAATGCAATGAAACATGTAATTCACACGCACCAGGCATTCTCGGGGACGCTGGACCAAATCCTTCAGCGAGGCAAGGATCAGAACACGCACTGGTTATGTTGTTGGAGTGTGTCCCGGTGCATGTTACTCACGGAGAGCAGGCGTTCACAGCGGGACCTGCCTTGCTGTCGGGATCCAAATTTCGAGGCATTGTCGAACTGGTGTAAGAAAATATGAAAAGACTTTCTGACCCAGATACTGGTATGTTTCCAGAGTAATTACTGTGATTGGCGGCCTGATAAGTTCCCAGTTCCCTGTTGGGGCAACTTCCTCATATCTTTGAATCTGTCATTTAAAATTTCATTAGTCTTCCTTTTCTTCTTTTCAATAACACTCTTTACTTTGTAACTATGGTAACCCACTGCTTCCATTGACAATTAGAGAAAATAGATTTGGTTTTGAAGTTAAATAACGCTCTAAAGGAACAAGCAGTATATTAAAAAAAAAAAAAAGGAAAAACTCTGTTACATTCTGGCTTCACAGTATTGGGGACAGTGCGTGTTCACCGGAGGCTTGCAAAGAAACAGTCACATGGCTCTGGGCATTGAATTATGATTCCAAACACGCCTGAGCACTTAAAGTGCACAGATATATGAGGGATTGTCAATTTTTTCCGATGATTAAAACAGATAAATACAACCACATAAAACCCCTTTTTATATTTATGCATATTAGTCATAAAAAGTTTTTGGCTTCAGTCTATTCCTTTTACAGTTGAGGAGGCAATAATTATGGAAGTTCAGTGTTTTGGGATTTTTCTTGCCTAACTTTTGTCTACACAATAGCAAAATGAAATGAGAGTTGAAGTAATCATCTATATAACTCAAAGTAGGAGGGAAAACAATTATTGCAGTTCGTGAAAAGTAGACAGATTTCTAAACAATTATTATTATCATTTGCAAATTGACAGTTTACTTGGTGTGAATTCACCATGTGTTATAATTGCTCAGCTCTGCATTAATTTTGACTGCGGTGACACAACTCAAAGCTTTGCTTGCTTAATGCTAACACGTATGTTTGTATGGCCCCTAACTCAGTGTCATTTCCCCATTCTGACTGACTTAAAGAGTGGAAAAATATGTCTACTCATTGCCTTTTTCTGGTCTAGTCCATCACTATTTATTGAGAATTTACTATGTGCCAGAATATGTGCTAGGTACTTGAGACGTGGGCGTGAAGAAATAAAGTAGGTTCCTGACTTCGCGGAATATCTGTTGTACGGGGTGAGAAGACAGTAACACGTAAATGAGTAAATAAACAAGGTAAAGAAAAAAATGGAGATTGTCAAAAATAAGTAGAATAGTGTGCTGTAGAGTAATGCGGAGAGTGGCCTCCCAAGAACAGTGTGAAGATCAACACCACTCTCACTCCCCAGGCTACCTTTGTGTGATTCAGAAAATACCTCCATTTCCCCAAGAGGCTTATTGCCATTTGCCGGGCAATGATTGTATTTTTTCAATCGTAACGCGAATCTGCAAGGACTCTGGTATGGGTAACACCTGCCTCACCAGAAGCGGCTGCCATTTGAAGGCGTTGCTAGAGACTCAGACTCACAGTAGTTTTGTGTCGTCTGGCGGTGGCACTGTTGTGATGGATCTTGTTCAGAAGCCTTTTCTCTTTGGTTAGTGTAATAAGCTTTTGGCACAGATAATGCAAGATCGTGAGTAATACTAAAAATAATAATAAAATTTTAAAAAGTGTTTTTTTGTTGTCGTGAGGCTGGTTTGGGATGCTCTGAGTGCTGTATCCGGGAGGTTGACGTTGATACCCACCCCTCTGTCCTTTCGTAGACACAGCCCCCACACTGTCTTGGTTTTATTCAATCAAAGCAGACTGTCCTTTGGAAAGTGCTCTATTTAATTAGAAAAAATTAGTAAAGACTGGAAAAAGAAAAATGCATAAACCATTAAAGGGGATAACCACATATTCCATACCTTAATCTAACTGTTGGCAATCGGCATATTTGCTTCAGACATTTGAAAATACACCAAACATGAAATTTTAAAGCTAAAGTTCTTCTTTTCTTCCTTCCATCTTCCATTTTTCAAAGGTGGCAAATGCTCTGAAATTTTCATATACACATACATACACAAGATAATTTCATGTATCTCCACATGTATCTATACATACACACAAACACACACACATATACATACAAAATTAGGTGTTTTTGTGTGCCTTTTAAAATGTACATGATGTCGTCATTCAGTGGATACCCTTTGTAACTCATTTTTCTCACTTGATCTTGTGTTTTCAGTATGGATCCTTGCTGGTACATGTAGATCAGACTTAATCATTTCAACTATTGCATCAAAATGTATTTACTCACATTTCTGTCGATGGACATCTAAGTCATTTCAAGTTTTCCACCCTTACAAACAATGCTGGTATGCCCATCCTTAGCCATGTTGCCTTGCGCAATTTGTGCGCAAAACTCAAGAGTATTTATGCAGAGGCGGATTTCCAGGCAGTCACAGGGTGCACATATCTGCAATTGAGTAGATATTAGAAACTGCTCTCCAAATTGATGCAAGTATTCTGCACACAGAATAATTATTGCGTGAAAATTCCTATCTCTCCTCATTTTTGCCTACATTTGATTTCCTTTCATTTGAAAATTTTTGCTAATCTAATCTTGTTTTTATTAACACTTCTGTGATTACTGGAAGAGGTAGATATTTTTACAACAGCAACAAAGTTTTTTTTAACAATCATGAATATTGGATGCTCAGTAAAAACAGTTTTCCCGAATCACTCAAAAGTCAGTTCCTCAACTGGATGTCCCACCTGAGCACTTTTGCTTGCGTTTCCTACAAGCAAGGGTGTTCTCCTACATAAACACAATATAATAATCAAAACCCGGGAATGAACATTGACACATTGAATCCTGACACCTCATTCAAGTTTCTCCAGTTGTTCCACTGTCCTTGTGACAGGCCCTCATCATTCTTTTGAGCTCCACCTTCCTTTCTAGAACAAAATATTCCAGCCTCATCTTGTTCTTTCTCTGCCCTAGCCCTGTATTAGCTATTTCTCCAAGGCGTGGTAGCTCTTTCTAGTGGAAAATGTTATTTATATTTTCCGTACATATAAACCAAATTTATTAGCCAAACAGCAGTGTTATGGGTGCATTGCTGGTGCCAGGTCATCTCAATGGATAGAGTTAGGAAATTCACATGCATGTGTGTATATGGGCATGCATGGACCAACATTTCGATTTCTATCTATCCACCTGCCTATCTACCTATCATCTGTGAAAAACCACAAGTTCCCACAGACATATCCAACTCCAGGATTCAATCTAATCTTGTCATTTTCTGTTTTTATATCTCCCTTTTCTGGCAGGGAGAAATCTGTCTCCAATTATGCTTAATACATTTATTCTTTAACCAATCCTCCCACTATAACCAGTCTCCTATCTCTACCACCATACCCTCCCCTACGGGGACGACACCCTCTCTCAGCCCAGGTCTGATTCCCCGTTCCTCATTGCTGTTCTTGGTGAGTATTCTTTGAAAAAAGTTTATGGACCATTTCTGTGTCCTCTTACATGATTTAGCTTTTATTTCTCTTGTTGAGGTTTTTACTGAGCTGTCTTACCCATCTAAACACATAAGAGTTCTTTAATATTTTCCCCATCTTACATCTTGATTAGATTTATTCTTACTTCTTGAGCTTATTTTGAATTAAATTCTTTTTACAGGTACATTATATGTTGTGGCTGGTGGACAGAAACACTGCTAATACCTGTATACTGATCGCACGGCCTGGGGGCCATCTTTAGTTGTAATTAAGATTCTCTGGGTAGTCCATGTAGACAATCGTATTGACTGTGAGTTATGAGAGCTTAATTTGTTTGTTTTAAATAATTATACCACTCGACTCTTTTCTTTCTTTTATCCTACATCTCAGTGTTGGCACAGAAGCACAATCAAACCATTTTTTACCTGGTTACTGTTTTAAAGAAAGCCATTCCCAAGCTTCATCCTGAAAATTCATGTTTATTTTTACTATCTTTTATCAAGTTAAGGAAGTTACCCTTTTTTTGAGTTTACTTAGAGGATTTGTTTGATTGGTTTATCATAAATGAAGGATATAGTTTATCTTTTATGCACATAGTGATAGTTTTCTTCACATTCTGCTAATGCAGTAGATTGCATTGATAGATTTTATATATACTACAGTATGTATATTAAGCTATATATTAAATATATAAGCTATATAAAATATATATTAAGCTATCCTTGATTGAATCTGTGGTTGTGATGTCTGCCTGCCTGTCCACCTTTAAATCATTGAATTCTGATAGTTCGGCACTAAAATTCTAAATTTGAGCCACTATGTGAATTGACTAAAGGAAGAAAAAAAAACTTGTCAGATGCATTAAAGAAATTTGACAACTTTCAGTATGCATGACAGATTAATAAAATAGTTATATTCAATTAAGAATAAAAAGAAGTTTCAATAAAATATTATTCAAAAAATTATTCACAGTCAAATGGCAAGCCTTATTCCTAGTAATAAAGCATTCCCATTAAATCAAGAATGAGACAAGCATGCCTGACATCTCTGCTACTATGCAAATTGTTCTGGGAGCTCTAGAAAATGCAACAATGAAAAAAAATAAATAAAAGTTAAAAAATAAAAAAAATCATTATTACCATTTATAAATTGTGTCTAGCACCATGCAAAAGACCTAACACACTGTTGGTCCTCAATAGTTGAGGAATAAAGGAATAACTAAATGCCTAAAAAGTCAAATATAATCAACTAGAAAAGTATTATGAAAAGGTAAGAAACATTAAAATGTCTACAAGAATATATGAACATGAGTAATGTTTCACATCAGCAGAAACTTAAAAAGTAGAAAAATGCATTCACAATAACAACAAAGATGCCACACTCAGAAAATGCACCAAACACATGTAAAACTCTACACATTTAACTACTTGTGTGATACCAGGCATATAATGTTTCTGAAGGGAAAATTGCATTGTACATGGTGCCTAATCTCCTTATATTAAATGACGAAGTTTGCAAATGTCAATCACACTCTTGGTATTTCTGTTTTCAAAATGTGAAAAAAAGATGTTAAACTTCCTCTGGAAGAATAAATGCTGAATAGCAGCCAAAAAAGGTTAAGTAATTTCTTAATTTTAACTTTCTTAGTTTCTTCGGTGAATTGTCTCTTAGTTTCTTTTGCCCATTTTTCTAAGGAGGCGTTAGAGATTTTTCTTATTTAAGGGAAACCGAGTAAAGAGATATTTCTTTTTATTTTCATTTTTACTCTATTTTAAGCATTTGAAAATTTTCCAGGAATGGCAATACAATGCTCAATTTTTCCAATGTATTAATTCTTACATATATGTAGGGTGCTATGTATGTAACATTTTGGACATTGAAAACATGGCTAACATTATTTTCTCAATTATTACACTGATTATATATAAAACTACAAAACAGTTACTAAAATTATCCATATCCAAATTTTTCTATCTATTGTAGACTTGTATCATTGTCTCGCCTATTTTTTCTCATAAAAATCTACAAATAAGAGATCATTGATAGGAGAGTTTATTGTCAAAAGTTTTTGTTGCATATGAAGGAAGCCCAACTTAAATAACTTCAAGCCATGGAGAGATCAAGGAAAAAGGAACAAAGTGCTAGAACATATGGCTGTGCTATCCAGGGCTATATCTGGCACAGCAGCTGAGATGAAGGCATCAGAATATCATCTGTCTTCAAAACAGATCGTCTACAGATGGTGAGTGAGCCATGGCTGTTCTCAGAGCAGAACTCATATTCTATCACTTTAGCAGCCACAGAGCATAGAGGATGTTTTTTTGTTTTGTTTTGTTTTTTAAATAGGCCTAACAGAAAAGTCTAAGAGGGAATTCTGATTGGGCAGGTTTGGGTCACACACCAGCCCTGAGCCGCTGTGGGCGTGACAGTTGGATATCCTGACAGTTCAGTTTTGGATCACTGGTTCAGTGCTTTGGCCTGAGGCTCAAACAACATGGAAACAGGCAAACAGGCTTTTCCTAAAGCGTAACATCGATGTTACCCAGTCATGCTCCCGGCAGAATCTCTTCCTCCACGGAAGCCAGAGTTGTACCGTTGTATTGCATGAGTGGTCCACTGTGTTGAGTTCACCAGAGGCGGCCAGTAAGATGCTGATGGAAGATCTATTAGATGGGACACCCCAGAGACGATTGCAGAGAACAGATTCAGTGGAGTGACGCACTCAGAAGACAAATAGCAATGAGTTGAAAGTAAAAAGAGACGAAAATAGGTAGACGCGATTTTAGTCTTTAATCTTCAAATGACAGCATGTAAAAAAATTAATAAGACTTTGAGTGATGATACATTCAATCTTTGCCTTTCAAATTGTGGCCAGGAACAGATCCGGGGGCATCCCTTGGGAAGTTGTTAGAAATGTGGACTGTCAGGCTCCAGCCCCAACCTCCTGAACAAAATCTGCATTTTAGCTCCATCCCCAAGTGATTCATATGCGCAAGAAGTTTTTAGGAGCCCTCCAAAGATGGCGGTTTCTATAGTGATGGGAATACAAATTTGTTTCTAGGAGAGTAATAAGTAACAGATTATACAGACAAAATTGCTGTATTTTATACACAGACTTTCCCCAAGATGTTTGATATTAAAAAGATGGAGAGAGGACAGATAACTTGAAAGTTAGATGTATGAATAGAAATTATTTTTGGCTGAAGGCAGTACAGAAATGGGAAAAAAAAGAGTTAGGCATATTTGTAAGCAAAGGAGGAAGAGTCAGAGAATGCAAGACGGGGAGAGAACACAGAGGAGTCCATTTATGGAGCAAGTTTCCGGTGACAGTTGGTAGAGGCCAGACCAAAAGCCCTGGCGGAGGAGCGGGAAAGAACTCTTTTAGAGAAGCAAGATCTTAGGAAGAGAGAGAAGTGGGCCATGGCAAAGGCATCTGTGGGTAGAGCAGAGAAGAAAAGAGAGCGGGGCTGTCATCTCTCCTCTCGGAATAAAAGGCAAATCATCCAAGTTTGGAACAGCTATGTACAAAATGTGGATCTACCAGAAAAAATGTGAGAAGCTAGCTGAGGTCATTTATTTTGACTATTAGTGAAGACAGTGCATTGTTTTCATAGCTTCCCACCTGCAACGGTAAGCAATGGGCCACACTGTGACAGTGGGGAACGGGCGAAGAGGAAGCGGGAAGGTTATGGAGTGAAGGAGCTGAGGATGGCATCACAGCCCACTGGCGACATCACTGCCCTGGTGTGGTTCGGGCAAGATGGTGGAATTGGAAGAAATGAGGGGCAAGAGGCTGGGAGAGAAACCGAGAAATATCACAGTCCCAAGCTGTTTTCTTTCTGATATGAAATTCCATAAAACATTCTGTACGTAGAACGGCAGTGTCGGTGGGCAAGTTTCTCAACTCATTAGAGAAAATTGCATTACCTTTGCCATTAGTAGGAAATGAATATCCAAATTCCATTACCATGGGAGGAAAAACGCTATTAATAAGTGATAGAATGTTCTGCAGTAACCTTTTTAATAGATTAGTAATGATAATATTTGTCTTTTTACCTCAGATGGTAGAATCACTTTAGGGGTTTACTTAATAATTTAATGTTTAATACTTTATAAAATAGTCTATATGTTGTTTTTATCATACCCAAACTTTGCAAAATCTTAGTCTTCAAATTCTATTATATAAATTTTAATGTTTTAAAAGAGCCAGTAGCAAATGTTTTCTATTCAATTCACTCTGCTACCTTCCCCACTGAGACAACAGTTTTGTTCCTTCTCACTTCTACTTAACTATCACACCACCTAAGTTCTTCTCGGAATCAGACTATAACCGCATCTTCCACACCACAGAGGAAATAAAGTGCATCCCATGGGAATTCCATCACCTTCTCACAGTCAATTTATCCATCATGCACTTCCATATTCCCTTCTTTCCCTTTTATAAAGTGGAGACACCATCTCCCTGCTTTGTAGCCTGAAATGCACGTGCATGTACTTTGTAGCCCATCACCTCTTCCCTTTTTAGGGAGCTGTTTCCATCACTCATCTACTCTCTCCTGCACCACCAGCCTCTGCCTTTCTCTTTCACACTGTCCATCTCCAACAGGATTCAATAAAAAGCCTCCCAGGGTGCCACTTATCCCTTAAGGCAGCGGTCCCCAACCTTTTTGGCACCAGGGACCGGTTTCATGGAAGACAATTTTCCTTCTGGGGTGGAAAAGATGGGGAGCTATGGGGAGCGGCTGTAAATACAGAAGAAGCTTCACTCACTTGCCTGCCACTCACCTCTTGCTGTATGGCCCGGTGTCTAAACCGGTCCATGGCCCAGGGGTTGGGGATCGCAGCCCCAAAGTTTATGTGCATGAAGAACACCACTATTTTTACTTTTGTACCCAAATTTTTTATATTTATATGGCATTCTCCTAAATATCCATATTTTATTTATGTAACCAATCAATCAAGAGCTTATTAATTTAACAAATTAGATTCCCATAAACATTTAAACATTGATTGCACACCTAATCAAATTATCCTGATCATTTCATTAAAATCACAGTCTGATATATCTGATTTTCTTAATGATTTAAACACTATACAAAGCAGATAAAACAAGCACACACAATATCGCAGTTGTTTAAAACTGGATTGGTTCACTCAGACAAATGACGTCAAAAGTGCTAATGCCTTAAATTTCATGGTGTTTTTTCATCATTTATGTTCTTATTTTCTCTTATACATTTTTAGAGTTGTCTTTCTTGTATATTTCATCAATTTTACTAATTTTACATGTTTCATATTTTAGTGAACTCACCCAGCCTGAAGACAAAGAAAAAACATTACAGGCTGCCCAAGGCTGGCGAACCTGGTTTGTCCGTCTGTCTATTCCTGGCATGGCTAATGAGAATTTCTTGCACCCTTCCAAGGTGACTTTTATCTGAGTTGGTTACACAACAGGAGCAATCCCACTTTTAGAATTCACTTTTGTCCTTTACGTAAAACACCGTCCGTATCACTGTTTCTGACAGTTTGTCAATGCTGGTTTTAGTAACCCTAACTTTGATCCTGAAAAGTCTCCTGGTCTGGACATCTCATCTGAGCACGGCTCCTTCTGAACTTACCTGTATCATGTCATCTTCACTCTGCAGACCAGAGGGAGCCTCTTCTGTCACTGTATGTTCTCCAGGGGACCTGGTCAAAGCCAGTTACATCTAAAAGTTTAGGTTCATGTGGCTGTTGGAATTTATTGCTTTCCACCATTCGGTCCTAAAGGCTGACTCTATTGCCATTATTCTTATGGATTATGATGCCTTGTATTTGATCCCTTCCACATCGCAGGCCTAGAATTACCCCTCACACATAGTCCTGTGCTGTTCATGGTGAGGTACTGTCAGTCTCATCCCTGTGAGTTTGTCCAGATTTTCTGATGGTGATAAAAAATAAAATTACCAAGTTTCTTTTGATAGCCATCTGCCTTGCTTGAGAAACAGTATCTGAACACCCTCGCAGACCATCACCAGCTGTGACTTCAGAACCAGACTGGTCCCTTGGAAATAAAAACAGGTGTTTTACATACCATAAATATAGTTAGACAGATGGAACATTTAGAATAAAGAGAAATACTCCAAAATAAGTTTCCATTATCTTGTTCTTCCTGAATAATCTACGACTGTTAGTAGAAGGTTATGGGAGAACATGAAGAAGTGAAAGACACAAAAGTCTTATTTATGGTGTATAACAAAATATTGGAAATCGGTCAATATAGTATGATACAAATCAGAGATAATGAGCCTTGAAGTCTGTGTAGACGTTAACATTTTTATATTGCATTTAGTTTTTGTACTTGCTAATGTTTTTTGATTATGACAACATTTGTATAAGTGACATATCTTCCTACTCTTGATGAATACTCTTTTTATTTGTTTTTCAGAGACAGGGTTTTTCTCTGTCACCTAGGCTGGAGTGCAGTGGTGGGATCGTAGCTCATTGTAACCTCAAAGTCCTGGGCTCAAGTGATCCTCCCGCCTCAGCCTCCTGAGTAGCTAGGACTACAGGTGCACACTACTGTGCCCGGCTAAATTTTATTTTTTGTAGTGACAGGGTCTCACTATGTTGCCCAGGCTGGTTTCAAACTTCTGGCCCCAAGCAATACT
>RJWJ010001808.1:0-117395 GCA_004363605.1 Indri indri
CAACAAATGTTACAATTTTGAAATCAATTATGAATTGGCCTTTCTCTATCATTTTGAATTAGAATTTTTAAAATCACTGATTTAATTGTATAAATACATCACTTCAGTGCTTTCTGGACATTGACAGGAACAGGGAGACACTGAACGACTGATAATGTCATTGAAATTTTCTTTTTCTAAGTGTTGTGTTATTCTAATAATATCACTATCCCTTAAAATTAGAAAAAGTATACTGAATATTTCAAGTCATAACTTACTCTTTGATGTCCTTTAAAACATCATTTAAAATTCTTTCAAACTTTCTGAAATACCTAGTTCATTAGGAAGAATTTCAAGATATTATAAAATCCTGAAATTTTGCCCCATTTTTTAAAAACATTAAGAATTTGTTGAAGATTTTTTACACTTGAACATATTGTTTAAAATATAATCTTTCTTCCCATGTGACAGCCTCAAAGTATTAATATTTAAAGAAGATACAGGTCTCTCATTGCTCTGTTACGATTAACGGAGTTTTAGAATTAGAGAATGTTAAAAAAAGAACTCAAGAAAACTTTAATGTGATAATAATTGTTTCATTTCACATTAGAATTTCAATTAGTAAAAATTTTCACTTACAAGTTTCATCTTCTAGAACTAGTTAATCTTGTCTTATACTGGTTTTTCTTTCCCCAATTACTTATACAAATCAGATGTTGGAGTATATAAGCATGCTGAGAAGTTTCTATTTGCTTCTAATTTGGCACATGGTGTAATAGTTTCCTTCCTCTAACATTTATGACTTTGAAAGCTTAGTTTCTTTGTTTTGCATCTAAATTGTTTAAAATCACCTTGTGTTTTAGTTCATGAAGGCAATGTATATTTTTAACAGCCTACATTCTAGAATATTAGTTCTTGTCTTCTTGCCGATGTTTCTAGTCAAATGGAAATCTACTTAAATGTACATTTTATTAACTTTTATAATTTATTTTGGATTACCCACTGACATTTACAACCTTTCGAATATAATTCACCTAAAATACAAACAACTTTATGGAATTAGGAGACAGTGTTTAGGGTCCGCTCTTTAAAATTTTGAATTCTTAGTTTCACAGTGTCCTTCTATTATACATTAAGACAATGGCAGTTTGGTGAAAGGTTAGCGATTATAAAATACTACAGATTCAAAGCTGTGTTCAAATTACTTGGTAATATATTTTCCACTGAATACTTGCTTTGGGTAACACAGGTATAGTTTTGTCAGTTGAGACTTTTTCTTCCCATTTTGACTAAGGAAAAAGAAGTTTAATAATTTAATTTTCTACTGTGTAAAAAGTATCCCAATCATTAAAACTGGTAGGATAAATATCTCATAACAATTTCTGTGTGTCATTATATGTATTTGAGATGCTTGCTGTGAGTGTAAAATCAGAGTGAAGCACATGGATAGATTTTGAGAGGTTTCATTAGATATAAACTGTATTATGAGTTGCTTCTTAGGTAAACTCTAGTGATAAGAAATTAACTAAGAAATTATTATGGCTAATTATCAAATTACGTATTAGGGTTCAATGTCTTTTTTGTAACTAAATGGCAGTTTACAGAGCTAATATTACCATGCTCTACAAACAAAAAAATCCAGTATTTAAAAGTATGAGATACATAAATCCTAAAACGTGCGACACATCCATATTACTAGAAACGTTGATGGAGCTGGAAAGGACTTTAGATGTTCTCAGTCTATATTCAGTGTAGGGTTGGGACACTGATCTGCTCAATGTCAGCTAGCTCACTGGTGGCTGGGTCTATGGTCTAGAAACTCCATCACCCGATTCCTGAACTAAGACTCTTTGCAGCACATGACACTCAGTCTCTCTCTCTCTCTCTCTCTCTCTCACACACACACACACATGCAATTTACCTTAATATAGTTATTATAAAGCAATCTGAACAAGTACATCTTTATATAAATTTACACGTTGTACTTTCTTACAAGCCTTTTCTTTTGGCAGCAGAGCACAAAAATAAAGGACATCAAAAAAAAAAAATAGCACGGGGCCTGCTACATTATGGATTGTCAATAAAAAAGTCTTTCTTTTATCCAATTGACTGAATTAGATTCTAGTAAGTGTAGAAATATACTAAAATCAAAGCGTTCTCAGAAATATGCCATAAAAATTCACTAAGCACAATATTTACCTAACTCTGAGACTAGAATAGGTGGCTGCACTGACTTCATTTTCTACAAATAGACAACAATCTCTGGACTTACCTGCCCATTTCTTTCCTGAAGTGTATAACAGATGTATATAACATAGTTATTCTAGTTGTTTCTAGATTATATATTTCCTTTCATTTAAAATAATGCATGTATATCTTCCTGTGCACATATACTTACCAAAATTTTCCAGTAGTAATAAAACTCTAATAAATTTTCTAAATATGAGCTTGTACAAAATCTAGTAAAAGTTACCCAAAATACAATACATGCATATAAGAGGAAGCTACAATGATTTATAAATATCACCAAATTATATTTTGCTTTAAATTTCAAAAATAATACATACGCTGATCAGTAAAAAATGTGTTGCATACCTTGTTAGTCATAATATAGATTGTTTCAATTTTAAAATAAAACAAATAAATCCACCTCTAGCAGTAAACAATGGTCCGTGACATTTAGATGATAATGTTAAGTTCACAGAGACACCCAGATCTTACCTTTAGTGAGGATTTATTATAAACTCAAATATTGGATAATTTATGATTTAAATGGTTACAATAAAGTTCAAGGGAAAAATAAGCAAATCACTTCATTATCTACCGATTTGAAATATAGGGGGTTTAAACCTTCTATATTTTCGTCAAAATAGTCATTAACCACAGATGACAGATGCTGCTCCCTAGTCAACGGAGGGTCTCGGATTTTACTCTGCATCTCATTGGGAAGGAAATATAAATTTTTAAAATAGAATTAACTTGGGGAAAGGCATCAGTGCTGCAACTCTTAGCACCAAATGTTTTTTCTTGGAGCACCAAATGCTTTAAGGAAAACATTCCAAGTATCAAAGTTTTCAGATAGATAAATATTTATGGATCAAATCCATAAAGAACAGACATTGTTATGAAATATATATAGATGCCTTCAAAACTTTCTTTCTAGGCAGAGTAGACACATAAGTTAGGAGTCATTTCCCACTTAATTGTTTCTGCAACCTTATGCAACACGAATGGATTATGGATAAAACTTATTCATTTATACACAGAGAGATCTTGACAGACACCATGTCCAGAAAATGAAACAAAAGCCACTCCTCTCTATAAAACAGAAAATGTTGTTAAACTTATGGAAATGGCTTTATTTTAACCTATTTTTCCTGATTAAAAATGTGCAGAGATTTTTAATTTAGTCCTTTGGTAAGAAAACAGTACTCCTTAAAACATATTCTTCTCATTTGCTAGTTAGCATAATCGCAGAAAAGCATTAACACAGATCTGGTTCGCATCTTTGAGGGCAGTAAAATTCCATCTGTCTTTGAACTTTATGAATGGTATCTTTTCAGACCACATATAGACCACTGCTCTTCCATCTTCACTGAGAGCTCTTCATAGCATTTACATCACAATCTACGGAAAGTCATTTCGTCATTTAAAGGCAGAGGCTTACTTACATTGTTCATGCAGCAAAGACATGATATATGATACTAGAGAAATGTAAAGTAAATACCAAAGAAATATAGTTTAGCTTCTATAGTATTCTTGATGCTCTTAAAAGACCATTAATGGGTGTGCGGTGATCAAAAATCAAGTGCCTATAGAAAGTAGCAATAGGTCGGGTTCCAGAACAAAGGTATACAAAAACTCACTGCAGAAAGGGTTGAGTGTACTGTATCGAGCTTCCGAGTTACAGCCACACGCACACATACCACCAACAGCACCTGTGAACAGGAGGGACGTTTTGGAACCGAATGCAGTTCCACCCCTGAAACCGAACAGAACAATTGCACATTCAACCAAGGCAGGCATAAGCTTTATGTGGGCTTAAAGAAAAGGGGATCGCACAGGCACAGGTAAAAATTTTATTTATGAGTATGTGGGACACATGACTTCGGATCCAGCCAGCCAGTGACATAAATAAACTTGAGCAGAAGTTTCAAGCTAGAGGTTACATAGGTATACATATTTTTTATATCTGTGTGTGTGCGTAAGGCTTCTTGGAGCAGTGCCGCAAACCTGGACACCAACCAACAGAATCCCTCCTGTCCTTAGAAATTTCCATGAAGAGCACGATGGGGGTAATTACTCCGGGATGCTCCAAATCGCTCTCTCCGTCTTGTGTGCTTGCATGCCCGCCAAACATGAAATGCTTGCCTTCTCCTTTCCAACGTGATGGTTGTTGAACTTATTTTTAGTGTCACTTGATGAGCCTTTGTGCTCGCAGAGAGACATCCCACTGACCCGGCCACTGGTCATTGTCTGTACCGGTTCACGTCAAAGCCGGCGCGCTTTGTCAGGTTTCCAGGCGAATATCCATTTCGCATCTCAAGTCCAGTATCCAAAGTGACTAGATCATTTGAGCTTTCTTCTTCGGCCGCCGCCTTCCTCCCCCACGGTGTTTCTGCTCACGCTAACACGACTTGGCACCGTCGGCATGACACGATGGAGGTTTTTCTCAAAAATTATAACACGTACATCATCGATGTTTTGCGATGGCGGCCCTCCTGAAAATTTACTCCGTGAATTGAAGAGAGGAGGCTGTCTTCCTGTACTGAATTGTGACCGGGGCAGAGGCCCCCCCTCGAAATCCGAGGAGTGCGCGTACAGTAATAGGTCATTCAATGTCAAAAGGCATAAAAAAGATGAGCAAAATCTTCACAGGCTGCTGCTTGCTGTTGCCTTTAATTATATTAATTAAACTTTGAGATTTTCATGCAAAGAGAGTTGCTGGCTTGTGACGCTGAAGAGCCCTTGGAGACTGGAAGGAAGGAAAAAACCCTGAGCGGAAGCTTTGTGGTTACTGCTTCCTTTAAATTAAGAGCAAAACAAACTCCTGGGTATGTTTACCGATATTGATGCTTTATGCACTGCTAAATCCCAAACACAGCAAAAGCGGGCTCTACCAGTCACAGGGACACGTTCTCAGAGCACGAGGCCCTTCACCTCCGCTCCAGATCTCCGGTTAGAGGCTGCCTTCCTGCAGAATGATGCTCTATTGATTTTCTTGTCCCGAGTGCATAATGAAAGAGAGGTGTCTTCAAAAACCAAAGGGCGAAATCTTGCTTGCTACCAATACCTCGAGGCACCCTGTCCACATTTTGTCAAGCGTGTGCACTTTTCAGTGTTGAAATGACAAGATTTTCCAGTCGGAAACCTCCCGTAAGGCAACTGTGATAGGGGGCTGGGGAGGATTTTGTGATGTGACATAGCTATAAGGCGATGGACTCCTTTATTTGCTTAGCCTGGTGGGAAATTTCATACTCTGCTCACAGCTAAAGATCTTGCCATATAAAAACTCAAGTGCCATGTTTCCATGTAAAAAAAACAAAAAAACAAAAAAAAACACTCCCGTCTCCATTAAACACCCGTCATGGCTTGTTGTTTCATGGTCCCTGTTTTGATATCATCTTCATGTTGTTGTTGCTCTGGTTGCTTTTTCCTCTTCGACACATTCAAACAAACTTTCTTGCATAAACCACGGCATGCAGATCAATGTTATTCTTTCTTTTCAATGTCATGAATCATGAGTTACCACTGACTTTCATCACCTCCCATGTCGACGGCAGAACAAGTGTTTGAAAATGTTTGGTTCAAGCGAAGCAGAAGGCACAGAAAACATTTCCTGACTGAGAGGAATTAAGCTGCTCTTCCAAAAGCTCTGAAATGCACTTGGTTTTTTTCCTTTGGTTGGAAACCAGCAGTGTGAAAAACGTGCCATCTTCGTACCTTCTTGGTCTTCCTGCCTTCCTTTCACTGGGAAGGAACTCGAGAGAAGTTTATGCACCGGCCCTGAGGAAAGAAACAAATCCTTATTGAAATATTAAAGCAACTATAAAAAAGCATAAGAACATCTAGTTTCCCTACCATGATATAATACACGAATATTCAAGGACAGGACAATGTTAAGATGAAACGTGAAGTCATGAATTTTTTTTTTTTCCTTGGGTGAAAGCATAATGGTTCATTCACATGGTTTCCATAGTGAGTTTGCCTATGCGAAGGTATGGTAAATTAGTGTGGAAAAAACATTATGGCAATAGGATTTTGTTACTGTTATCTAAAATACAGCATTACTATCATAGCAATAAAAATATCAAAGCCACCACCCTATATGCTTTTTTCTGCAATGAATTAAAATGAAAGCATTCTCTTATGCAATCTGGTGCTTTTACAATGTGTACTTGAGGGGTTCATTTTAGTAGTAAGAGACTGAGGCTGAAGAATCTGAGAAAGGGAAGAGATGCCATCTCTTAGTGATTTTATTTCATAAAAGGTTTCTGCAAGATCATTTCCATTGCTGTCGACCGTTTCTCACAACTGCACACCACCAAGATGTGTTTTCGAATGGTGATTATTTATTTGCAGTGCACATTTTCAAAGAGGATTTGCCATTCCAGTTCCTTAACGTTTCAATGAAGCTTGTGTGGATACATTGTTCCACCTGCGATTGTAAATAACCCAAGAATTATTTGAAAACAAAGTGTCCAATTAGTGATAAAGGATCCCTTTCTTTCAGCTCCTTGGTATGATACTGCTGATCTACCGTACCACCTAAATCATGTCCGGAAGCCTCAACTGGCCACAAGCTAGCACACTGCTTCCTAGCATAGGGTCCAGATTATCACCGTATTGACATTTTTCTATTTCTTATCACGGCTATTCTCAAATCACTTCAAGTTTTAGAGCTTTTCTTTCTTTCCCTCTACATGTGAGTAAGTTTGTTTTTAATATCCAAAGTATCGTAAAATTGAAAAGGAACAAAAAAATTGTTGAAGAAGAAAGCTTGGAACATAAAAGCAGAACTTTTATCTATTTTCCTTTCAAAAATGACTGCTCAATAAATCTGGAAAATTTCACTAATGAAGAAACAAAAGCATCGAAACAAAACAGAGCTAGGAATTTTCATTAGCTTTTGCTAAAAGGCAAACATTCATCAAATTATCTGTCTTCTAAATAATTTGGGAGGCACCATTACTACTATAATTGCCAATTTTATTACTTACTTTGTGCCTAATGTCTACAGGTAATACCAGTGCAAAAGAAAGTGGAGAAAAAAGAGAGAAGATCAAATTAAAATGAGGTCACATTCCTTGGTGATACAATGGTCAGGGGTAATATACTCAGACTGTATTTTTGCATTACCTGGAACCCACAAACAAGATTTTTAGAATGAATATGAAGAGTTGCTCTTCTCTAGATTAGCCAAGGGAAGTATGTATGTCCCCAAAACAGAAAAAAATATTAAAAATATTATTTTCATGATGTATCCCTTTCTAAAAGGGGACAAGTAGGAAAATGACATTATATATAAATATTTGAGGAAAAACACAGTGCTTTAAACCACAATAGTGTGCATATACAATGAGAAATAGAGTTGAATTATGCATATTAAACAATGATGAACATTTAAAAGATTGTCTTCTGGCAATTTTCCAGGATCAAATATATGAGAAATGGTATTATGACATCAAAGATGTAAATTAATGACATCTTTTCTTGTGTGTATATGGACCAAACAAAAAAGTTTTCTCTGTTCTGTACGATTTTAAAAAGAATTTATCTTGAATCTCTACTTTTACTTGAGTTTCGTCTCTTATTAACTGAATATAGATATATGGATCCTTCTCTGACCACTTCTGTTCTATAGGCTAATCTTGGAATGTAATGATTAGTAAATTAAAAATTTACATTAAGTGACCAGATAGTTTAAAAAGATTCACAGTCTACCTGAATTCTCAAAATCTCTTCAATTCCTAAATTCTTCCAGACCTAAATTATTTCCTATTTCATTTGATGCAGTTTAATTAAAGACACAGAAACTTGAGTGAAGAAAATCATATTGATTTTGACTCTGAGGTCCTTACTATAATAACTCTTCCAAAGCTTGGGAATAAACATCAATCATCAGTTGCCAAATGTCTATTGATTTAAGTACCAAAAATATCCCACTAAATGCAATATACACTCATACGTTTTTAACACATACCCACTGATAAAAACAACCAAATGTTTTGCTCCCATTCTGACCATGGACTCAAGTGATTTTTCAGTGTTATCAATAGCTATGAGTGCCTGGGTGTAATTTTATTTTACAGAAATTTAAAAGCTGGTAACTCGGGGGAGGTCTGTATAAGAGTTACTGCCAAGCATTTCCCAGTTCTCTCAGTCATGGGGCTCCTTCTCCCAAACCTCTCTTTGCATCTCCACTAGATACTATGGTATCTCTACCATACCACATGGTACCGTAATTGTTTGCTTGAATATCTAAAAGTGGTTAAATCTGAGGGCTCTAAAGCCTAACTATGTATCCCAGCCCGGCCACTTATTAACTGTATGTCCATGGGCAACTTATTTAACCGCTGTGCACCTCAGTTTCTTTAACAGTAAAATAAAGATTAAAAATCGGACCTATTCTGGGGTTGTCGTAAAGATTAAATTTGTTAATATATTGAAAGCACTGAAAACTGTGCCTGGCATACAGTAAACTCTCAGTAAAAATTAGGTATTGTTGTTATCCATCTCTCCTCTGCAATGTAATTGTACAATGTTCAACATAAAGCAGATTCAAGAAAGACTCACTGGAAAACAAGCGAATGGAGGGATGATGAAGGAAGGAACACCTCATCACACAGACCTCTACCGGTGGTGGGGCCCGACCTCAAAAAGGGGGAGACAGAAGGAAGCATGAAGTTGAGAGAGAAAAAGAGGATTATGAAGGAGAAAGCTGTGGTCCTTCAAATACACCCAATACTGCCTTACAAACACATTAGCAATGACGCTAATTATGTTTAAGGTCACGGATGCCTGGAGTGCCATTTACGTCCAGCTAGAAGTCTATGCCAGAACACCGCAATTTTTATTTGCAGAAAATGGGATATGACAAGGCTCACAGGTCTGTCGTATCCTCGTGCTCACAATGCCTACACTACAAAAGTATGTCATCAAGGTAACAAGCGAAGCAACATAAAACAGCTTAAACATACAACTCATCAAAGAATAGTTCAGAATGAAAAGTAGTAGTGTTTTTTTTCCGAGAATATTTCATTTTTATAACAAATGATAAAATGCTGAGAATAAGAAAAGTTAACTAAATGGTTTAATAAAAAACTATCTAATGTAACCTAAATATATAAGAATATCTATATAGGCATATATATTTATAATTTCAATACTTCATTCTCTATCTAGAAGCTGACACTAGTATCAGGTGACTGGACCATATAGTTTCTAAAATAAACCACTCTAAACTGTAATATGCTAAAATAGAAGAATACAAGATTTCTGTTAGCAAGAGTTAAAATGAATGTGTAATATTATGCCTATTTTATATTTTACAAAATAATTTAAGAAATTTGAATTCAGGTGGCGTAAAGGTTTAGGAATGAATATGACATGTAATATACTATAATTATTAACATAAAGGAATAATTTAATTTCTCTATTTTCTGAATTTTTAATTCAATACTTTTTCTACATAATTTTCTTGCCTTAAAATCATGCTCTAATCATGCATCTAAATTACAGGTAAAATCTAAATACACTGTTGTTGTGATGCTCTCGGCAGCACTCCTGCTATCTACTCAATTAGGCAATCAATACAACCAACTGGAATTTGGTATCATGCCTTGTAAATTTCTGAGTCATAAACTTTAATAATAAAAACAGTCAATATAAATTTGAATTAAATTATCATCTTAAGACTGCTATAGTTCAAAAATGAACCACAAAGACATTCCATTCTTTTCCTTGGGACTACAGCACTCCTTGGATATAATAAAATCATTATTAAGTTTATACATTTTGTAGGACATAAGAGATTATAAGTAGAATTTCTTAAATATTTAAAGAAATTAAGGTTAGACAGAAAAGACAGAATTTTATTGCTGACTTTAGGTTATACTAAATACATTTAAAGGACATTATTTAGAAATCACGATAATTCAGATATTGGTTGACTATGTTGTCTCTAGGCTAAAGTAAGAACAATATGATTCTTTATAAACTAGAACTGTATTAAAATTCCCAATTCAACTCTTAGAGCAGAGCTGTGTGTGGAAGCTTTAGTCCATTACTTCTTACGATTTTCTTCAGTATAAGAAGAAATATAATGGACCGAAGATGCATCACAAACAAAACTGTGGTCATTACAAAGGCTAAACTCAAAATCAGACTCTGTCAGCTTTAACTTTATTTAAGTGATTTTTCAGGAAATAATTAGTATCTATGAGAGGCAGAAGCTTACTGACATTGTCCCTGAAATCACTGCTGGCAGTATCTTCTCTTGCCATAATAAGCAGGAATGGGAAGGAGATGCCCCAGAGAAAAATGTCTGATACATTACTAACCTGCAGTTAACTACACCAAGAAATGAAAACAAGTGAGAACAGACATATTTGCTGTTGGTTAAGTATATTGACCCCAACTCTGTTGCAATATTTAAAAACTGACTTCACCCTCTCATTTTCACTGTGGCCGGTAACAGCAACATTAACCAGAGGAAGTGCCAGGCCTCCCGTATCTTGAGCATTAAAATTCCACTGGCATTAACACTTGTGAGCACCTTTACTAGCTATCTGAACAGGATGTATTTCACTGCTATAACTGTTAAAGTATTATGCTCACCTCATAAATATCCATTGACAAGCTGAAGCAAACAACTGCACTTTAGTTTAGACTTTTCAAACGCAGATAGCTGATTTATTTATAAATCACTTCTAAAAAGAGATTACTAAACCTTCATGTTCCGTGCAACAGTAAAGAGTGTTTCAGATTTTAAATTGTATACAAAGCACTAATATGCATAGACACAGAGACGAATCAAGAGGTCAAGAAAACCACTAATATAAGGAGAAACTTGAGAATATAACAGGCTTTTTGAGTGGAGATTTTCTATAGCAAATGGCATTATAAGACTGAAGAAAAGACACATATTACTGTCCTCCTCTCTCTCTCTCCCTCCCTCTCTCTCCATATATATGTGCTATCCTTTGCTCTGAATAAAATTGCAAGATTTTGAGCTGAAATATAAATTCCACACACTCTTTTCTAATGGAAGCTCAACCTACAAATGTCCCATTTTAGAGACCACACGCCATATGGATATTTCGTAGGTGTTATGAAGGAAGTCCTGAGTTTGCCCAAAAAATTTATCTTCAAATTTTTTTTTTTAGTCTTCTCATTCTATGATGACACCAGCAAAATTTTACTGACTATAGACATACTATTAATATTTTGAAAATTAATACTTACTGAAATTCAGGCATTTAGTTGCCAGTTAATGATACACCTAAACCACATTTCATAATAATAAGATATGAAACTGATCCTTCAAAGTTATTAGTTGTATATAAAGATACACACTCATATGTATATATAGGAATAATTTCAACAGTTCTCTAAAAATCCTTACTGGAAATGCCTTCTCTTGGGCTTCATAATAAGTCATAATGGTAGACGCCCAAAAGACAGACAGATACAGACATAATCGGAACACAGTTTTACATATCCTTTTAGGTGCTTAACATTTACTTTGTTAGACAAATAATAGATTACATGGAAATGATTTTCCTCTAATCTCAATTAGAATACAGATTATGTGTTAGACCTTAAACCATATAGTATTTCTATTAAAAAAATACTTCTAACTTTAAAGCAATAGAAAAGCAAAAAAATAATTTATGCACATTGTAACACTACTGTTAACAAAAGACTGAAAACAACCCAAAAGTCCATCAGTAAGAAACAAGATGAATAAACTAGGATATAGATAGAAAATCAGATACTATAAATAACATACAGCTGTTAGAAAGAATGAAGACAATTTAATACATCATCGTGGAGTGATAATCAGGATTTACGAAGGGAAAAAAATCCAGGTGCATATAGTATACACACTATAACATCTTTTCTACTACAAAGAAGGAAAATACACTTTCATTTTTAAAGAGAAAGGAAAAAACTATTTTTAAAAAATTGGTTATTAAGAGGAAGAGGAAGGGCAGAGTAGAATGGATAAGAATGTAAATAAATAACTTTCAATGCATCTTGTTATATGCTATTAAATGAAATGATATAAATGTTTGACATTTGGAAAAAAAGGTTAAATAATAAAAAGAAATTCCTACATACTAAAACATCCTTCATCGAGTGCAAGGCAGAAGCATAAGACATGCTCATGCATAAGACATGTCAGGAAAGCTGATGTGGAGAAAGATTTTGCCACAGTGCATGAGGTTTTCCTTGAGGGCAAGGAAGTAGTTGACTAAAGTCTGGAAGAAAGGCAGGAAGGTAGAGAAGTATTTCCTTTGCCAAAGGCACATGGGATCTTCCCCAAGAGAAAAGGAGCAGCCCACTGAAAATGTGGGACATGGCAAAAGGAATGCGAAAAAATAGCCCTGAGGGACCCAGGGATCTTCCCCATGAGTAGCAGTCTGCTGAAACCTGGAGGCAGGAGAACTGAGAAAGATCCCTTTGGAGCTCATGGCACCCTTTCAGAATGCAAGCCATTGGCCAGTCCCAGGCTGCACACAGGAAGTCAATATGGAAACAGGTTCTCAAAGGTATAGAAAGTTGGCTGGAGAGGGGGATTGTGGCAGAAAGCAAAATGATTTTTCTTGCAACTCAATAAGTTTGCAGCTGGACTGTAATGAAAGGGGTAGGGGGGAAAATGAGAAAGTGAGTGTGAGAAAGCAAGAACAGGCATGCTATGCTGAAGGGAAATCCTTTTTCCTGCCCTAAAAATTACTGAAAGCAGTAGTGAACTAAAAACAACTGAGACAAAACCCAGATCCAGCTCAACTACAGATTAGCAACATGACAAAGGAAATGGTATATATATTTTTCTAAGGGTAAATATTATCTCGGCCAGTTTCTCATTTTAATTCACAATGTCCAACATAAAATCACAAATTGTGGTACACACAAAGACACAGAACAATATGATTCATGATCAATGGAAAACATAGTCAATATTAGCAAATCTCTGGATGCCCTAGCTATTGTAGCTAATAAACAAGTACTTAAAATAGCTGTGATAAAAATATTAAAAGTTCTAGCAAGAAAGGTGGATAACATGCATAAAGATAGTGGGAACACAAATATGGACACTATAAGTAAAAATGAAATGTCAAAGCTAAAGAGAAAAAATTCAATACAGAAATAAAGAATGTATTTGGTGTTAAAGTAGACTGCACACAGCACAGGGAAGACTCACTGAACTTGAAGATAGGAAAATAGAAATTCTTCAAATTGAAAAACAAAGAAAAAATAATTAGAGAGAATCTGAGCCCTATGGGACAGTATCTAACAGTTTGTGATGAGTGACTAGTGTCCCATAAGGAGAGGAGTAAAAATGGGGCAAAAGAAATACTTGAAAAATAGATGCTGAGAACTTCCTAGAATTGATGGAAGACTTAAACTTACAGATCAAAAAACCTCAGTGAACCCCAAGCAGAATAAATACATAGAAAACCAGGGAACATAGAGTAAAACTTATGAAAACTGAAGAATATCATAAAGCCATAATTCTCTGATCACCCCCTCCTTCCCCAATAAGTTACAGAGAAAGAATGGCAATAAGCATGACAGCTGACTTTTTATCAGGAACAATGGAAGACACAAGGCTATGGAACTCTATAAAATAGTAAATGAAAAAAAATACCAACTAGGATTCCCATATCCAGTGGAAATACACTTCAAAAAGTAGACAAAGACATTTTTACACAAAATCAGAGATTATTTATCTGCAATAGACTTTAACAAGTGCTACATGTTCTTGAGACAAAGAAAAAGACACTAGATGAAAGCTCAGATCTGCAGAAAGAAATAAACCAAACAGTAAATATGTGACCAAATAAACAAAAAACATATATATACATAAAATAAAATTTCTTTTTGACTATTATTGAAAGGAAAAAATATTATTGAATTCATAACATATGTCAAAGTAAAATATATGAAAACAAGAGCACCTAGAGAAGATTAAAAATGGAAATTAAACCACTATATAACATTATTTGATGGTAGATTGTGAAAATTTAAAGCATATTGTTATTTCCAGAGTAAACACTGAAAAATAACATACAGATCTAGCTAAAATGATGAGAGGAGATAGAATGGATAACAAAAACAATACTATATTAACCCAAAAGAGGGAAGAAAAGGAGTAATGGAAGAACAAAGAATGGTATCGCAAATAGAAATCAAATACAGCAAACTTAAGAAGTGGAAACAAACTTAAATACATAAACTGAGTAGAAGACCACATACAGAAAAGATCTATTTCAAGTGACTTAACACAGTATTTTGTCTGTATATCAACAATGGAATATGAACTACAGATAAATACAACAGCAAAGAAATGTTTTATTTGATTCATCAGTCTTAATTTTACTAATATTGTTTTATTACCAATTTGTAGCTATACATAAAATAGGTTAGGGCAAATAAGTAAGTACATTATTATTGTTAATACAAAGAATTTTCATTCTAGACAAAAGAGAGACAAGTATAAATTCAAAGACATTCAGTGAAATCCTTTATTGGTAAATTAAAATTGCAAATACACTATGAACTCAATTTTTTTCAAAACTATTGTACTTCCTAGCTCTGACTGCCAAAAAGACCTGGAAGCAATGACAATTCAGTAGTAATTAGCATCCTTAGTAACAAAAATGTGTTCTCTAAATAGCTTTCTATTAAAAAAAAATCTAAGGCTCATTGGAGTTGAATGGTTGATTCCAACTTGAGGGCAGAAAATCTAAAAGATGGTATAAAGTCTGGTATATATTGTGCTAAAATGAAAGATATTAATCAAAGACTAATGGGTCCATGCCAAAAATACATAGCAATCAATATGATGGACCAGGGTTTTACTACCTGCCTTCTCCAATCTGTCTCTGCACCATTAATCATGGAACAACTAACTTTTATGTAATGCACTGTAAAGTACACAGCACCACTTATGAACAATCCATGCCAAAATTAAAAGGTGACTCTGAATCAGAGTAAAATGGTACAGAGCATCGGTGTATATGAGTGTATGTTGGCCATCGGTGATGGAGGAGATGTAATTTTATAAAAAGTGTACAGGTGGCACTTGCGAAGAGATTCGAAAAAGTCAATGAGACTGCGGCTACCCGGGGAAGAACAATCTGGTAGAGAAACCAACAAGTGCAAAGGCCCTGGGGTGAAGCTATTTTTGCCATATCTGTGGAAAAGTAATACAGGCAGTGTGGTAGGAGCAGAGAAAGTGGTGAAGAAATAGAAGATGAGGTCAGAGAGGGGCCAGAGATCCCACGCCAAGCCTTGCAGTTGTAACTATTATAAATCCTCTTTTTTTTTTTTTTTTTAAAGAAAAGTTACTAATTATACAAAGTTAACATCTGGATCCCTTCTCTTCTCTTTACAGCAGATTGAGCTAAGATGTTAAGTGATGTACATTTCAAATTCTTAGATTCACATCAACAAAACCCAAAACAGACAAAAAAGACTCAACAGATGCTATCAAACTAAAGAACATGAACTACAACCATTATGTCAAATAGTGGTTAATTGAAACACAATCTGGATCTGAATTACGCATTTAAAAAAAATCCAAATGAAAGGTGCGTTACATCACCCCTGTTTAACCAGGTGGGGAATAAATAGTTTGCTCAGCATGGAAGAATGCTAGCATTAAAATACTAATTTTTGCTAGAGTATTTCTAGACTTAAAATGTTAACCTCGGTTGTTAACACTACGCAAAAACTTTACATGCAATTCATGTATATTTTCCTAGAAAATTAGCCATTGAGATCATTCATTTGCTTTGTCAAACTAATTTTGACACATTTAAAAGGAAATCCTGAATGCTTATACCTCCACACCGAAAAACATTTGTTGAGGGATTTTCCTAATGCATATGGCCCTAGTGATACAATGATTTATCCCTAGCTAAGTTAGCTTTCTAAGAATTAAATCCTCATTTATAGGACCCTAAAACAATGTATATTGTCCTAGTCAAAAAATTAATAACTAAAACATGTTGATGAATTCAGCCAGCACTTGATTCAAACAGGTTTTCATTAGTTCTTTCTACTTAAAAGTATCCACAGCTCTCTGGGTCATTTGCCAGACAGCTAAATTCCCAGATAATTTGAGACTAAGAATGATTATTTAGCAAGATCTTTCAAAGAAAAATACTACAAACTTCAAGTTTTTACATTTATGCTTTATGGATAGTATCAACTAAAATACTTTGTAGAAATGTACAGTTTCCAAAGTTTCACTTTGAAGGGGAATTATGCATTATTTTCTGAAATGTCACAAATAAAAACTCTTTATGAGAAATCTGTCTGAATCTTTAACTGGAAAATTAGTTACTGTCATGCTATTTTCTTTCAGCACAGTAAGTATTTACTGAACATGCTCCAGATTATAGTTCTAATAGAAGACATATGCATATATTCAATTTTTGGACAACAAATTTATGTATTAGATATTTTCATCACATTTGGGAAAAACAACTTTAAACAACTGCTAAGGTCATTTTTTATATCTAATAATAAAACATTGAAATTCCCAAAATCATGATTTAATTTTGAATATTTATTACAGACTAATATTTAGATGCATGATATAAATGCTGTATTTTTTATAACACATAAGTAATGCAGATTAAAATTCTTCACATTATACTTCTACATTTTAAACTTCTAGGGCACCAGCCAAATGACTGCATTTATTGCTAAATTTATACTACGGACAACAAAACTTCTAGCAGACCTTAAATCATATATGCTAAAATTAGGCTGATAACAGCATGAAGACTTGCTTTTATGTGCAGATACAAGTCTGAACATGCCTTTCACACATAGCCACAGGGATTTACATTGCAGAGATAGATGCCACTGTGACCCAGATGTCGTTTCACTGATCAGTGAGTATACAATGGCATTTAATATGGATTCCTTGCTCATACTTTGAAAAGAAACTAAAAGTGCATTAGTTTTGTCCTTTAATCAATGCAGGCATTCCTAGTCTAAATAACTTGTATCAACTAACAAGAGTAAGCCTTAAAATAATTACGGAAATAATTAAACCATCTCTAGAGATGTAATTAATCCCATCACAATGCAAAGTATAAACTTTCAAAGTTTAAACATTTATACACATACAAACATACAATCAAATAAGTAAAGAAAATTACAACGTTTTAAAATACTAATTGACAAAAAACTAATGTGTATTATGTTACCTCTATGTACAAAGAACAGTTTGCTTCTTGGTCCACAGAAGTCAAATATGCTGAAGACATATACATTTAAGAGTTAAATAACAAAAAGTGATTGACCGTGATTATTTATAATGTTTCTATATAATTTTACTCAATATAAATCCCAGAACAAGAAACTGGAATTTATGTCTATCTATAATTATTGGGGTCTGATGTTAGTGCAAAATAGGTGATAGATAGTAGACAGACAAATAAGCAGATGGATAGAGATACAAATATAAAGTTAGGTGAGAAAAATAAATTCTGATATTCCAAGTCAAAATGATTTTCTAAACCAAAAATATCATTAACCTATTATCTTAGCCTAATATCAATAATATAATTAGACTCTGTATGACAGCAAAGTCGGTTCAGCATTACAGCAACACTTCTAATTTGCTTTAACAAACAAATCTACATATTTGTTTAAAGTCTATCTTCTTTCCTAGACTGTAAGCTCCATGATGGTTTTTTCACTATCATTTTGCAAATGCCCAAGACAGTGCTCACTCCACAGGATGAGTGATTGAAAATATTTGCTAAACGAATACCTACTGGGCTTGAAACATTAAATTTGATCTCTGTAGCCAATATCTATCTAAAACATAATTGATATTGTTATTTGTATGAATATTGAAAGTTTCCATCTAACAACACGATGATAACAAGCTATAAAACAAAATGTAACGGTTGACTTATCTAAAAATATAAACACGAAACTATAAAACTCTATTTCGGTTTTTGCCGACTTGTAATTAAACAGCAGTGGCAACCATTCTACGGGCAAAATTTTGTCACATAGGTGTTCAGTCAGGCCTAGATGTCCTGCTTCCCAATGGCCGGGCATGACAGGGAGCGGGTGCAGGACGGAGTGTTCTAAACCGGGAAACGGGCGTGCACCAGAGAGGAGCTGAACTCGGTGTCAATCCTAAACAGAGAGCAGATGGCAGGAAAGAGGCCTGTTTCACGCCGAAGCTACCAGCAGGCAGAGAGGATAGAGATGAAAGTATATATTCTAAGTCCATTATGATTCTTACATCTAAATACAACCCATGTTTTGACAAGCAGGAAGTGGCCATTACGAGCAGCCCGACCACATATACATGTCATGAAGCAGTAATGGAGTTAAATCAGTACCCAGCTGACGGATTCCATAGGTGTTTATTTTCCTGTATGCCTCTGCTATTCCCTGCCAAAGAAATCAGTATTAGAAGACCATGATTTTTCTTCACACAGGTGGCAAGGGCACTTGGTATCACTACGTGTGTTGATAACATTCCAGAGACCAAGTTATGTATCAAGGAGGAATCATCCTATATTTATTATTAACATCATTACATTTGAAACATAAAATACAGCACAATTTATGCAGATTTCCCAAAATATATACATTTTAAAATGCTCTCAAAATTGATGGCATTTGCTGACAAAGATGAAAGTTCAAGTACTAAACATCAACAAGATTTGGGATTTTAAAGAGAATGAAACCATTCTTTAAAATAATGAAACATAACTTGATAAACCATTTTCAGTTACTAGATTTTATTTAAAATAATGAAATTAAGTCCTTAAACTACAATGTGCTGTCAGAGCTGTTCTTCCTTTGGTGAGATTATTAGAAAAATTAGTGATTCTATGGCAGGACCAGAACACAGACATTCTTTTGAGTTAGGAACATGAAAAGATAGAAAATGGCAATTGTAAAAAAATCTAGTGTTCATAAAGCTTACTATCTTAAAAAGTGTAGCAAAGGTTGAATTTAAAGTGAAACAATGAAAACTCTATTTCAAAATCTTTTCACTTGAGAATCTCTCTTTGGTGACTGAAACCAATGAACAAAAACATCCGGGTAGCTATGTCTTTGTACGATGCCATAATAAAAGCTGTGCTAAGCTGTCGCTCTGTAACCTGACATCCTACCATCATGGATAGAAAGGTTATGTGAGATGACAATGTAACATTTTGTTTGAATGGCATCCCTGAGAAAAATCCAACTGCAGCAGCACACTTTTTAGATTTAAACGTGAAAGATCGGTCGTCCTAAATACATATCATTGTATTTTTTCATCAAAGTCAACATCAGTCTTTGGAACCTTGAGAGGGCTGAATGAATAAAATGTTCTTGTGTTGGCAAACCCCAAACCTGGACAACTGTATCAGCATTTTTATTCGGTTTCTTCTGACAACATCAATGCACCTTGAAAAAGAAAGCCAGCTGTTCGTTCTATTCAGTGCTGTTGAAAGTCTGTTTTACAGACTTAAATTTTAGGCACTCTTTTTTTTTTTTTTTGAATGATGATGGCTTTGAAGCTTCTGATAATGAAGAAAACATATTTTTATGTAGGTTTTTTGGGTACTTCTAGTTTTAAATATACAATTTAGCATATGTTTAAAACAGAGCATATGGAAGTATGGAAAAGCAAATCTGAATTCCAGGCAGAAATACTGGTTCAAATGCTAACACCATGTAAATGTATTACTTCATAGTGACCTTAAATCATGCTGGATATTGAGACCCAGAACTAATAGAAACAATCTCTTTGCTATAATCATACTAACTTTCAGTACCTTAACTTTCCCCAGTTTGTATCTATCTCATTGTTCAGGTTCTACAAAACTTATTTCCAGATTTTAAAAGACTGTATCAAGAGAGTCCTTCTCTTTGTGTGACAGGGTCACTTCTTATAGAGCAATATTAAAAACAACACCTTTACAAATCGGCCAGTGAATAAGTTAATTAGCAGCAACCAGCTAACTGCATCCTCACAGAGGTGGTGAACAATAAGTTTTGAGAACCGAAGTCTGACAAAGAAAATGTTAACACCATTCAGCTGTGCTTCAGACAAGACGTATTTTTAAAGCATTTTTCTTTTATTGCTTTTCAAATTTATGGAGAAAAAGACAAATTATACCCAGCAAAAGGGACTTGGAAAATATCTACCACCAGTGTGTCCTTAAACAATGACTTCAGCATGCCATGCTCTTCACCTTGGGAGAACTGTATGTTAAAATTGATGTTCAAAATAATGGCTGTGGCAAACTTTGAAGATTACCAAGTTTTGCTGAATTAATGGTGATTAATCTGTGTTCAATAAAGCAATAAATACTTTTGAATGAGAATTTATATCTGATCTCTTTAAGAATTAACAATTCATGTATGGTTCATATGTTCTTGTACATGTTTTTGAGGGAATTTAATCAGGATTTTCAATTCACTGAAACATAGCAATGCCTACCATTTCTATAAAGAAACAGTTTCTTATACTATATTATCAATGAGTTAGAAAATACACCTAATATGATGTCAGAAAGTTCTAGTTCTAACCACAAACCACATCAACTTCCCATCTAGAAGGTTGCTTTGGCTTACATGGATGGGAAGAGGAGAAAGATCATTGCTATCTTGAAGCAAATAAAGAGATTTGATTCTAAGCTTAGAAAGGAAAATGGAAATTTATAAAGATCTGTAAACATATGCATGTTTACATTGTTAAAGTAACAATTTTATTGTAAAGAATAAATCAATTTCATCAAATGTGGAAACGGCCCACATAAGACGTCTGTAGATATTTTAAATGAACTAAGTCCAATCACATTTCTTATATGGGAAATCTGCAGTGAGGTTACCATAACGTATCACGTTAAGTCTTTCATCTTTGTACTTCTCTGCTAAGCAACATGCCCACCCTGGAAATGCACAGAACCTGAACGGATATCCGTATGCCCACGGTCATTGAGGCATCACTCACTCTAGCCAAGATATGGAAACAACCTAAGCGTCCGTCAGTGGATGAATGGATAAAGAATTTGTGATACACACACACACACACACACATGATGAAATATCATTCAGCCTTTAAAAAAGGAGGAGATACTGCCATTTACGACAACATGGATAAATCTGGAAGACATTATGCTAAGTGAAATAAGCTTGATGCAAAGAAAAATAGCATATGATCTCACATATATGCAAATACAGACAACAAAAAAAGAGTTGAATAAATAGAAACAGAGAGGAGAACGGTGGTTGCCAAAGGTGAGGAGGAGGAGCAAATATGGAGAAGTAGGTCGAAGGGTACAAATCTGTGGTTAGGCAGGAAGAGTGAGTTTTAAGACGTAATGCACAGCACGAGGACTCCAGTTAATAATATTGTATTGCATACTGGAAATTAGCCGAGAGAGGAGATTTTAGGTGCTCTTAACACACACGCACAAAGGTGACCATGGCAGGTGATGGATATGTTCATCTGTTTGGCTGTAGTAATCATTTCACCCTGTACAGTTGGCCCTCAGCGTCCACAGGGGATCGGTTCCAGGACCCCTGCAGATATCGCAATCTGCAGATGCTCAAGTCTCTTATATAAAAGAGCATAGTATTTGCATATAACCTACGCACATCCTCCTGTATACTTTTAGTCATCTCTAGATAAAGTAAGTAGAAGCTAAAAAGAACTGCCATTATCCTACTACACACCCATTATCAAAAAAAAAAAAGAAAGAAAGAATAAAATAAGCGTTGGCAAGGATGTGGAGAGATTAAAATCCTTACGCGTTGTTGTTCGAAATGTGAAATGGTGTAGCCACTGCGGAAGACAGTGTGACAGTTTCTCAAAAAATCAAACACAGAATTACCATGTGATCCAGCAATCCCACTCACGGATATACACCCAAAAGAACCGAAAGCAAAGACTCAGACATTTGTACACCCACATTTACAGCAGCATTATTGACAATAGCCAGAAAGCAGAAACAATCCAAACACCTACCCAAGGATCAATGGATGAACCACATGTAATATACACATACAATGTAGTGTAGTACTTTTTGGCCTGACAAAGGAATAAAATTCTGATACATGTTACAAAATGAAGTATCCTTAAAAACATTATGCTGGGTGAAATAAGCCAGACACAAATGAACAAATATGGTGCTCTCACTTATATGTGGTACCTGAAACAGTCCAATGCATAAAGACAGAAAATAAAGTAGCGGTTGCTAGGGATGAGGGAGGGGAGAACGGGGAATTATTGTTTAACAGTACGGAGTTTTGGTTTGGGATAATGAAAAAGAGGGATGTGGTAATGGGCTGCACAACAATGTGAATGTATACAATGCTACTGGATTGTACATTTAAAAATGGTTAAAATGGTAAATCTTATGTTATATATATTTTACCATAAGACAAACATTGTCATTATTCATAGGATTTTAAAATCAACTGAAAAGTTATAATTTACAAAATTCAGTGATGAGGTAAATTTCAGGTATATAAAAATCGAAAAATCCCTATATACTAGCAATACCTAAGTTAAATATTATGAAAGATTTGTGTTTAAGTAAAAATATTTATTAATTTACTGTCAAAGATAGTCTTTTACTATAAGTTACTAACACATGGTTAGCTATACACGTATTTATCATGATTATTTTATTTATCATGCAACCAATTCATTTTAATGTAACAAAACTAATGAGGGCATGTACAAAAGAAATTATTGCTTTATATATATTTCTGCAAGGCATATAGACAAAAAATATTTGATATTTCAAAATTCAACTACAACTCAAAATTACATTTTAGGAATATTATCCTAATCCCAATAGAATGCTTCACAGAGTCAAATAAAACCTACCTCTATGTACAGTAGCTGGAGAATAAGTAATACAGAGGGAAACAATTATACCCGTCATCGAGGGTGGGAGGCAAATGAGCTCGGGGGTGTTCATGAGCCCTGCTCTCTCATTCATTCAAGTTGGCCCTGGGGGGGGTCTTCTTCCCTGTTGCTTGCAATCTGGTGGATATAGACAACTACCACTGGGCTCACAGAATAGGCCATCAAAGAAAAAAATGTAAAGGTTCTGACTGTTGTTAGTGAAAGAATAAAGTTGTGGTTAGCTGTTCTTAATGTTGCTGCAGTAAGTTCCTCCAACTAAGACAGACCCAGGCCTGGGAGCAACACTGTGGCATTTCCCCCCTAGTGCTAACACAGCAATACCTGTGATTCTGACTTTCCAAACTGATAGCTATCTAATATATATATTTAAGTACATTTAGATACATATCTAAATATACTTGAAACAGTGAAGCACAGAAACCAGTTACAATCATTTTTTAAAAGTATAATTGGAACTATAACCAACTATATTCCACATTTGTATAATCAACAGTTTTCTGACAACAGCAGCAATAATAATAATGACTAATCATCACACAATGTAGTCCTTGTTATATCTCAAGTGTTTTTCTGATAGCTTTATAACTACCAGGATCATTTAATCATCACAATGAGTCTGTGGCAGGTGTAATTATACCGAATTTATAGATGAGGAAACTGATGCCCACAGAGAGCAAGTCACTCACACGATTTGCACAGCAAGTAAACGGCAGCTTCAGGGTTTGGACCCAGAAGAATCCAAACACCCACAGTCATAACGACTACAGCAATAATAAAATTCTATGTCTTGGATATTTGTACAGACCTTTTAAAACTACATTAGAGGTAATAAAATATTACTAAATGGGAACACATGAAAAAATGCCTACGTTTATAAAACTTAAATCCAGTGGGAACACAGGAATTAAATACATTATAAATTAAATCTGAAGAATATTATTAATGAATATAAAATATATTAGGGGAACTTACATGAGGAAGTCTTTACCTATTTGAGAGCAGAGAACGTGAACTCCAATCCCTAGAACTGAAGTACAAGCAGTGCATAAGGAGAGCTGTGCATCAACTACATTAAGCCCAGAACTTTGTGTGTTCCATTTTGGATGGAACTCTTTTCAAGAACATATTCACATTTCCATCTTCTTAACATGAGTTCTCTGCACATGCTCTCCTATTGTGAAGACACGGCTTTGTAATTGTGAATACTGATCATCACACCAGGATGCAGACCACCAGCATCCTAGGAGCACACTGGGGAAGAGGAGGCCGTTTCTTCCTGCACCAGCGACCCCGCGTCACGTCCTCGTCTGATCACGAGTCTGTTCTCTTTCTCTCCTTTTCTTCCTTGAAACCGTTCCTGCTCCTCCACGGTGCTGCACCCACCTTTAGCGGCTCCTCTGACCCAATTCTACTTCTAATTGGCCACAGGTACGGAAACCAAATAACCCAACATACTAAAAGTAGGTGTAAGATAAATATGAAATGAGCTGAAACTTTTCAATACCTATTTTTACTGATCAGAGAATTGTTTATTTATTTCTACTTACAGCTCCAGAGTATGCCGTAGGTACGGGAGTGGCTAATCTATTTTGTAACACCGTACAATTTAGAATAATATAAAATCAGAGAGATTCTACAGAACGATTCAGTATCCTCATTATATGTTGAATGTAGAGCCATAATTCTCTTGAATATAACTGTAATGTTGTCGAGTCTACATTTCAACACATTTATCAAAACAGAGCCCCATTCAAGTGGTCTACCAAATCTAACCGACTGAACCGAACGACACCCTACGTATAGTCACGGTTATATAAGGGAAGTACACACATATTCAAATCATACACAATTTTTCTCCACTTGAAAATCTTGCAAATGTGCTTTGTTGTATTCCCTTATTTAAATGCTTGGTTTTAACTTCTTTTGCATATCGCTGGCTAAAAATAAATAGCTATTATATTTTATTTTTTTAAGAGAAAGCAAAGGAATAGAGTTAGCTTTATGACGGTTGAAGTAAGGGACACCGGCTGCAAGTATTTTGTGCTTGCCGACGTGTCTCCTTTCCTAAACCCCACTTGTGCCAACAGTGAGTAAAATGCTCTAGGATCTCCTCTCTCTCTCCCTTTTTTCTCTCTCTTCCTCTCCCCTCCCTCCCCCAGCCCTCTCCACTTCTAGATAAATGCCAGTCATTTGGCCAGGGCTAACTCACAGAAGGTGCGGCAGGCACAGATGGCACTAATGCATAAATGTAATCTAGCAGAAGAATGCCAACGCCAACCCAGAAAAGGTTCCAAATAGCTGCAGTGCACTTACAGGAAGTCTGTGATTGGCAAGGTTAAAGCTGCAACTGTGAGAGCTCACTGTTTGTTCCCAGATCAACAATAGAAACTCTCAAGCAAATGAGCATATTTAATTTATTTGCCGCAAACGCATTAATTTAGATGGTATTTGGATAAATGATATATCCTTAGAAATAATACTAAATGAGGATAATCTAATTTGTGCAACTGTCTGAATACATTCAAGTGTTCATGTATATCTGAATATCTGTCTTCCCAACCATTCTCTATTTATGTTGTTTCCTTTATAGAACTTGGTACTGAAATTATCATTACTTGCCTATGAATACACCAAAATACACCTTCCCTGTTTACTCTCATCCATGTCACTCTTTGTATAACTTCACATTCCATAGTTAATTTAAGTATTTGTTTGCTGTCTGTCTCTGAAGTCTCTTATGGTAAACTCCACAAAAAGAGAGATTGGATCTATCTTGTTCAATCATTTCTCTCAGTGCTTGGTAATAAATTGTCAATTGAAAGAATATTACAGAAAATGAAGGAGTGAATAAAGGCACTCATATATAACATATGCTTACATGTTAAATAACACTACTCGGATACACATTTGAATTGATTGTACACACTGCTGACATAATGTTATCTTGAGGATAGTTATTATTTTCTTTTTTTTTCTCTTATGTCATATCACTATACTCTAAATTTGGAATGCTCAATACATATCCATTATATAGGTAAATTCGACTGAGTCCTTTGATATGCACATTTTGTTAGGTTTTAAGTACAAGCAAAACATTAATGAAATTAATTTGGGTCAATAATCTTGCCTGAGCCTACCCCATAGTTAAGTTTGTTTCCTGAGGAGTGTCAGCAAGAAAAGGGTTAAAACGTTAACATACGATTCAGTCTAGAGCGAGCAGGAAGATTCATGAAGCAGGCATTCCAGGAGGGTAGAAACAGCAATGCAGAAAGGATTCCCTTGCACAATTATTTAAATGGCTCACGACCAACTCTTAATGGCATAAAGGAATAATATATTTGTCTTAGGAAAAAAATATTCCTTCCTAATCATAAACCTATTTTCTCCTCAAAAATACCCCACTTGGAAGAAAAATAATCATTGCTGCATTAGTTATAAAAGTGCACTCTCCACCATAAAAAACTATTAAATATCCAAATGCAAAGGATTGACAAATGGACTATAGTAAATCTGCTTGGTAAAATGTTAGGTGACTGTTATCATGAAAACTACGCAACAATATACAAAAACCAGTAATGATATATATATATATATATATTTATAATCAACTATAATTTTATTAATATTAGAAACGTAAATTGGATACATTAAGTATTCAAGATATATATAATTTAAAAGGAGACAGATTAGTATTTATATAGTGTATGTTCACCTATGTTTAAAAAACAGGCTCAGAAAAAAATCAGGTACCAATTACTTCTTCTTTGTCCTTTTGAAACTTTTGTGATTTTGCTTTAACGAGTATGTGTTTTATAATAAAAAAGAAAAAAATTACCACTTAGTTATTAGTGTATTTGACCCCACCTCATTCCCCAAAATAATTCGAAGTTGCTTTTTCTCAATTGTAATCTTACCACTGAATCAAATTGTTGGAAGAAACTAAACAGCCATTAACACTTTCGAGTTTTCTCTCAGATATAAACTGCGGCATATAAAAAATGTGTATAGAAAAAGCAATAGAATGGAGTTCCTCTGACAAGGGTATCAGTAAATGACTGTCAGTGCTTTTGAATAAGATGAGTTGTCAAGAATGCAGGCTCTTTTTGTCTTTAAAACCCAAATCTACCATTTGAGAGCCATTTCACTTGGAGCAATCTATCTTTTTCATCTTATTTCTCTCATTTATAAAATGTGACAAGTAACAGCACCTTGACTTTGGGCATCCTATTAAGAAAACAACTGAACACTACTGGCTATTGCTAAGAAATTTTAGATAGGTTTATAACATGCCCCTAAAATTAAAGTGCATGCCTTCTGCCAATGTGGAGAGTTTAAAATTGTATGCTCCGTTTTTTCTTTTTTTTTTTTAAAGAAAAAAGGCACCAACCATCCTGGCAAATGAGAAAAAAAAAATACCTTTTCCTCCAGGCTGACTCGGCTTGGTCAGCACAAAGTGGTCTGGATTTCAGTGATCCCCTCCACTACTGCCTCAGTTTCTACTCTTGCGCAGAACGTAATTTGCTCGATTATAAGAGCATTCTTGAAATTACGTGGTGGCGCATTGTGGCTCACAAATACGAAAATAAAGTAGTGACGAGGAGCTGGGAGTGGACCGTCTAGAGAGAAACCCTGAACATAAAAAGAGAAGCTCCAAGGCCAGCTGGACTGCAAAAAAGAGGACATAAAACTGGAGAAAATGCCAGAAGGTGCCATAACTAGGGTGAAACTTGGGTCAAAACATTAATATGAGGAAGCAAAGTAAAAACCAAAGTACAAGACGGTACACTGATATTTATAATTGCATGAGTAAGGTATACGGAATAAAGCAGAAAGAATCATTTATTTTGGCCACAGATATTATAATGTGAAGAAATTTTAAAACATTCTTATACTTCAACCGAAGGACTTGGAAATCTGAGACGGACTAGCAGTGGTTACGCCGTGTGCCCTTGTGTGTAAGTTGGCCACTTGTTTTTGGAAGCGACATTTGATATTTTGTATTCGCTACAGTAATACATGGTGCGTGTCAATTGCAGTCCAGCTGTTGTACAGCCATATTAAAGAGTAACGCTCAGGATAACGCACTCTCAGAAGATAACTCAGCTCCCTGTAGAATCTGTCTTTATTAAACTGTAAAATGCCTGTTCCAAAAAAAAAAAAAGGAGCACCAGGAACTATGATCCCATTCTAAAATTGCAAGAAAACTGAATTAATTAGGATTTGACATGTGTACAACCTGATGAGAGGTCACATATTCTAATTCCGAGATGTTATTTATAGTTCTAAATGCAGACAATAACTACACATCATTCCCGTTATCATTACGATGCTGCTTTTTAAAGGGGTTCGGATGTTTGAACCATCACTATAAAACAAGTACTATAAATAATTACTTAGTCACATGGGCATTCTTTTTTTGCTAGATTTTTAATCAACCTCCAGATAAATTTTTAAATGACATAATGCTATTTAACTGTCTTATTTGCAAACCTTCTGTCATCAGAACTTCGCTACTCTCTTTCAAAACTATTACTATTCTCTTTTATAACTCAGCACTGAAATTGGTCGCACTACTTTAGAACTCTTAGATACTTCCCATACAAGTTTTCTCCTTCCTGTCACATCCAAATCCTAAATGAACCAAAACGTTCTTACATTTTTCTGATTCTATAGGAGTTTTCTTTTTTCTTTTAAGACAATTTATGTCTTCATAAAAGCTTAGGTATAATTGCTGATGGAAGGCATTAGTGAAATATTTCAACAGTATTCGATTTCGTCTGAAGGACTGGGGAAAGACACGAAAGAAATAAAGATCCTTTATTAAACCTAAAAGGGAAGAAGAAAAAAAACTAACACATGAAATAATTAGGAAGCAATTAATTTAAAAATTATTCCACAACATTTAAAATAATTCACTTTAAGCTCTGGATATTCATTGCACTATGGGTTATAATGACCTTTTTGCACTTATAATAGTCATTCCTATCTAGTACTATACAGGGTACAACTATATTTATATTTTCTATTTTTTACTATTCTTGCATACTGCTAGGCACAAAGCCAGCAAGCAATGAATAGTTTGATTATGCATCCATTCATTCACTTGAAGGCAATTCTCATTTTAATCTTCATTGCAAAGAAGGAAAAAGGTATCAATAATTTTCTTGCTTTACTCTTCAGAAAGTTAACAAATGAGCCCTAGTTTTATACAATTTCAAAACAACCATAAACTTAATTAAGCCTTTAATACAGTTATAAAGAACTGGGATCAATCACCATAGTCTCAACAGCAGCATCAAGAAAACAAGGTGCCCATCTCACATTCTTAACGAGGCAATTACTAGTAATAGGAAAACCTCGAAAGGTTCAGATTTGGCTCAACTAAGTTCCTTGAAAACCAATTTCAAAATAATCATCTAAAATAGCCCAAAATTGGGCAGAAGAAAAAATTCTCCTGAAGATTTTCTTGTAATATCCATAAACATGTCGGCTAGAGTGGCTACATTTTGACATATCTTCACTGAAAGTTTCACTGTGGTGTCTCCACAGAAAACCGTTTATCTGCAAGTGACTTTTTCTGCTACTCACTTCACAACTCTAATTTGCAATTTGTGTCCACCCTGGTAGTCCACTGCCTTGATTATGTCATCCTCAAAACACAGATTTATTTCCTTATCTAAACTAAAAATAAAGAAATCATAAAATTAAGCTGTGTCACTAACAAAGTAACAACTCCAACCATTAAGTATATACTGAGCATCAATTATGTATCCAGCACTGTGCTAGTGTCTTTAAAATCCTCTGACAGTACTCAACAGTTCTTTGCTTTTAAGCAAAAACAAGAAATGATATTCTGATGTCTGGCTACTATCGTATCTAGTTTTTAATCATAAATGACTGCTCTGCGCATGCCCTATTTCTAGGAATTTGACATTCCAACTCCTTGCAAAAGCGATCCTGAGGTTGGTTATAAACATTGTTGTTGGCCATGTGGACAGAGACGGTCAAAGGAAAGCAGAACACTGAACAAAACGGCAAGTTCTCTTGCTAACTCCGACGGCAAAGTGTCATTCATTTCCGAGTTTGAATCAAGCTAATTAAAACCTGCCAGAGGCTTTGCAAAGCCTAATGTCACTGGTAGCGCTGCTCACACAAATTAAATATTTTTCTCTAGAGGATATCTTTGTGAAGCACAGAACAGTGACAGAAAAGCAGAAAAGAGAACTCTAGAATTCAAGCCCATTAAATGTATCCAAAATACTTCCACATTTTCATGCCAAGCTCTCTGTAACCAATTCAGTCCCTACAGGAAAATTTAAATGATGCTGAAAAAGTAGCACATTACCTTAAGTATTGCTACTTTGTTATCCGCGGTGACTAATATATTGTATTAAATATAGGAATAATTACTACTGTTATACTCATTAAAAACCATTAAATCACAGGACCATTTTAAACTACTGCAGTAGGAGAAAAATGCTCAGATTTTTACAGTATCATACTCTGGCACCATACCAAAAAATGATGTACTGCACTGCTTGGGGGGAAAAAATGTGAACATGAGTTCTTGTATTTAAGTGTATATTTCTAATTTGTGTGACAAATAAAAAGTATTTTTTTCAACCTTCACAATATAAAAAATGGCCTATGCTATGCCTACCACAATATAAAAGCAAGCCACTGGCCTAAGCTGTAGCCCATATGGTTGATACACATATATTTGTGAGTCTGGTACAACATGCTTTGTGTTGACAATTTTCATTTCAATAGCCCATTAATCTTTTAAATACATTAAGCATGTCCACAACTGCTGGCAGTCTCTTCTGCCTCTTTGAATCTCCTTTTTAGCCCAGTATTTTCTCCCCAGAGTTTAAGGTTTCAGCATACAGAGTAACTCTGGCCAATAGGAAGATAAAGAAATTTAATTAAAATTACAGAGTTGTTTTGTAACAGCCTAATGACAGCAAAATTTTCTATTATTAAGTTTTCTAAAACCAAGCATAAATGAATTTGAAATAGGTAATCTTTGCTTTTTAAAACATTACCTGAATTATTTAACTCATGAATCTAGGGTTAATTTC
Organism: Indri indri; assembly: GCA_004363605.1. Classification (NCBI taxonomy): domain Eukaryota; kingdom Metazoa; phylum Chordata; class Mammalia; order Primates; family Indriidae; genus Indri; species Indri indri. Next base: position 31,207 of record RJWJ010001808.1, read on the forward strand.
AAGCAGCTTTATTGGAGATAGACTCTTTTACACTAGAGCTACCTAAATGATAGCTAAATAATATTGAGCTATCTATAGCTATCAATATATTCACCTTTCTGCCACATTTCTTCCATGGAAAATTGCCCACTAAAGGCAGTGGTGAGAAAGCAAATATGCAGAGATTTTTTTTTTTTTACTTAGAGCAACGGTATTTTATTTTCTTTCACATACATATCTAAATCACATCTGCAGAATCTATCTAGAAATATCACGTCAGGGTATTTCTTTCTGATCCGTCTCACATACATGCAGTCATTTCACTCGGACTCACCACAAGCATGTTTGACATTAAGTCTTTTTTTGGGCCACTTTCTGAGTCACTGCACATAATTTCCCAGGGCACGCTGTCCTTACTTCCACCTAGGCCTTTCTTTAATCCATGTACGATGCTGTCGCCGAATCATTTATCCCAAGCCACAGTGCATTGGTGAGGATTCAGATTTTAAAGAAACACATCAGGATGTAGGTTCCTTGATGGTAGGGATGTGGCTTTGTTAACTACCATACCCCCAGAGCCTAGAGCAGGACTTAGCAAACTATAGCTTGGGGTCCGAATTTGTGAATTAAGTTTTTTTTTTTTATTTCAGCATATTATGGGGGTACGGATGTTTAGGTTACGTATGTTGCCCTTGCCCCCCTCCCCCCAAGTCCGAGTTTCAAGCATGTCCATCTCTCGGATGGTGCGCACTGCACTCTTCGTGTATTTATGCAGAGATTTCTTGCCCAATAGAAGACTGCTTAGTAGGTTACACAATATGTATAAAAGTCCAATATGGAAATCTTTTTCAGGAATATGCCCCAAAGTTTCTTTATACAGCAGTAGTCAACCTAACTACAGAATAATCTTATACCTCAAAATTCCCATGACAATTCCAGGTTCCACATTTCCGTGTCAAATATTATCCATCTTATATCATTTTATTGGAAGAAATGCACTGATTACTTATGTGCTATTATTAATGGCTAAAACAGTTGTTAACGTTTGTTGAACATTTACTCAATGCCAGGCAACGTTGTCAGTGTTTCACATATATTAACTCATTCGATCCTCGCAAAAATGAAGCAGGGTATTTATACAATATAAAATAAAGCTGGGAAAGAAATTTTATGTTTTCTGCCTTAATAAACCTACTATCTACTGATTTGAGATCTCCAATGTAAACTGAAACCAAAATACTCAGTTTTTGTTAGACACCTTGGAATGACAGCCATTCAGACTTGTTTTGTGGTGTTCATTTGGCATCTTCCTCCAGCAGAGTCAGTCATCCCACTTCGGATATAACGAGAATCGATGAACGAGCCCCATGTAGTCAAAAAGGTCTGAATTAAACTAACTAGAACCTAAATTAAATTTATTTTGGTCATAACAATAAGCCCTACTTTAATATATTTCCATAATATATACCCCAGATATGCCCACTGCATAATGTCCTAAAAATTTAAAAAAAAAAAAAAAAAAAAAAGCTGAAAGCAGAGACAGTAAGCTCTTCCGAAACGTAATATACAAAATGATAAAATGTAGGACAAGTGTAAAATTGAGAAACAGATACTAATTTTGGAAGTGTAATAATAAGCATGATAAAACTAATAATAGCAAATATTTATCAAGAACTTCCCAAGTTTCAATCACTGGGCTATGTGCTTTACTATCTCATTTAATCTTCAAACCACCATGTGAGGTCAGTACTACTACATAACGAATTCCATATTAACTATTCAAAAGAAGAAAAGAATTTGAGAGAGACTAAGAATTCACTTAAGGGCACAGAGTCACTAAATAGTACAATCAGGAACGGAACCCAGGCATGACAAGATAGTAAAGCAGGTTACTGAGTTAGGTCATGTGCCTCTATAAACAGACATTGAGGGGGAGACTGATGTATGAGAGGTTTATTGGGGGGAGCTTTCAGAAGGCAGTGGGATTAGACAAAGGGAGAATTTGTTCTGTGTCAAAGCTGCAACGGAGGTCTCAGCCAATCTCAGGGGAGTTTTGAACCTAGAATAGTGTTTCAAGTTGTTATTCTTTAAGGCAGGGGGACAAGCTTTTGCAACCATGCATCAGTCGGTCATAGAATGTGGAAAGCCCCAGGGAGAGGGTGTAACCTTAGCCAGAAAGGAATTTCCTGGAGAGGAACCCAACTGAAAGTTGTCAGTGGCCAACCCTTTTGGCAGCTGAGGGAGTATCTCCATCCTGAAGGGGGACCTGGTAGCGCACCATAGTAGCCACTACAGCTCTACTGAATCAATTTAAGAAAATCAAAACACTTTCAATAAAATAAATTGACAAGAAAAAAAAAAAGAGTCAGTGATGGATCACAAACCCCTCCCTGTTTTTTATTTTTAATTGGAGGCATTTAAGTGTTTGGGATGGTTACTGCTACCTGAAGATAGAGAAAGAAATACACCATACGGTTTATATCCTATAAACTTAGAGTGCTGACATTAAAACCTTAGGACCTAGATACCGTACAAAATAAAAGGGACACAATGCTTTATCTTTTTTCTTACAAAAGATTCATACACCCATGTAGCTAATATTACAAATTGTTATGAATCTAATCTCTTCTGTTAGTTGCCTGCTTTTTTTGGCCAGAAGCAAACAGGAGCCCAACTATATTAACTGAATCAAAATCCTCACTTCTTAGTCACAAGAAGCTGTTATAAGACTATTGGGAGAAGCTACTGCCAATTCTGTAGTTTTTTCCCATTCAAATTGTTCTCCTCCCTTCAAATTTCAGGCTATAATGAATCATCATTTATCCCCTTTCAGCTAGCTCATGTAAAGAAGGAAGAAAGTTCTCACAAGCAAACTATAACATTGGAAGGAGAAAAGTAATTATGCTGCTACGTTACTACCTCCTCTTATAACTGAATCTGCTCTTGATTATTAGTTCTATTAGGTAAATCTGATTATTTGGGTAGCAAGGTCCTACTTACAACAAAGATCGGTTTGGCATGACCATCGCTCACGTTTTACGTGCTACAAAGGCTAAATAGCAAGACAAACTCGTGATATTAATACAAAGAACAACATAAAAATGTTTATTATTTTGCCCTAGCAGAACACTTTCTGACCTATAGCTTCCAATCACCCTCTAATGTAGGTGATGTCAAAAACACTTACTACACAAGCAGAGATCTGTGTTTCCTTTGCCACAGACAATAAATCTTTAGTGTCTTCTCCTGACATGCATCACTCCACTTGCTCTCAAGAGGCACCATACATCTTTCTTGCCTTCCCTCTCACCTAACAAGGTCACTTTTAAGGGATGACACAGCTTATTGCAAAAACATACAGGCACACACAGTCATTAGTATCTGCTTTTAAGTACCTTCTCAATAAATATTATAAAACTTTAAAAAACATTTCTTCCCAAACGTAACATAATGTATCCATAAATTTAACTTCACAAATACAGATTTGAACAAGCCCATGTAAAAACAGATTTCTGTTCTCTCTGTTCATTATTGCTGTAAAACTATGCTTAACCCAGAAGGTACCTATTTTTTTAAGCATATAAGGTTTATAATTGTTCTTAAGTATTGGTCCCTCCATAGTATCTGTAGGTGCCCCAAAATCAGCCCACAAATAATTTTCTGACCCTCATACTTACAATATGACTGATTAAAATATTTAATATTTATGTTTTAGATATTTTACATTTTAGTCACTGTGAGTCCTCTGTTATTTAAATAGTTCACTGTGCTTCCCATTTATATAATGGCCTTCTCAATTTTATAATTTTCTCAAGTCGATGCATGGGCTATAAAATCACAACTACAACACTGAATTTAAAACTGCTGTGCCTTTTCTGCAAAATTGACCAGTAAGTTTTGAAACATAAATTAAAGCAAAATTTACATGGCAAACTAAATTTTCCAATGACCTATTTAGAGTTAATACCTCACTCATTATATGCATGACTCTGGCAACTTACCTGATGTTTCTAAGCCTCAGTTTCCTCATCTTTAAAATGGGGATGAAAATATTTTGCCACGTGTTGTTTTGAGAATTAGAGTGACGTATGTAAGGTCTCTGGTACAGTGTCTGGCACATTGCTTCTCTATAGATTATGCTCATTTTTATCATTGCTAATAATATTAATAATGATGGTGATGTATGCTGACTTCCTTAGAACTATGAAGTTTTTTTGATTCCCAATGTCGGTCTTCACAGTTTTTGATAGTTGCACTGTTTCATCAGTATAATTACCTAAGATATGTTACATCAAAGTCTTTTCTGATTTTTTAAAATCTTTTCCCAGATTTTAAAAATAAAGCTAAAGGTTTCTGTGTTTCCATAGTCTTGGTAGGTCGTTGTATTTCCCAGTAATATTTTTCTATTTCTATTACATTCTATTCTTAATGAACTATTTCTGATACATGTTCAAAATATTAAGGGCCTAAGAATTTGTGATTAAAATAGTATTAATTCAGATTTTTTCTATTTATAAACAGTATCTACAATATACTTTCATTTAATTGATAAAGAATACAATAAGTCTTATGTTAGAATAAAATTATATCAAACCACTGTCCCTGGAGGTTTGTTAAAAGCATTCAGAGGCCAGAGGCTAGACAAGTGTTATTTATCATCTAGTTAGCTATAAGGAAAAAGACCACTTAATAAAACGAGTGTATTTAGCTGATTTAAGTCAAAATGATTGATTTTCATTTAACATTTGTCCACTATTGTTAGCCCAAGTTGGAAAATCAATTTCAGTGTGACCCGATGGGAGAACAGTTCCATGTATCTATATATATTTAATGACAGGAACACATTAGTACTCCTCTGCTTATAACAGCATTAAATAAAATGATAGCTGTGATTATTTTGCAGCTGTAACACAAGGCAGCAAAATGCAACATATCAAAACGACAATGGAGTTAATCTAATATCACGCATTAATCTTTTTGAAAGAAGAAATTCAGCAAGAAACAAGTCTTATAAAGACAGAAAACCAGCATAAAATTTAAATATATATACAGATCTCTTAAATCTATATTCCCTTTATTCTTTTATATGCAGTCACTTTCAATTTATTTTAAAGTGCAACAGTGGCAAAATATCCATGAGGGATCTCGAATCACGGTACTTTTATAGTCATTCGAAAACGTTTCAGAATATTGTGAGGAATAAATGTCATTTTTTAATCTTATGGTAATTTGTATAATTAAATTATATATTTATTAATTATTGCTGGCCTCATGCAATGTCTAAATATTAATACTAAAAAGTATGAATTTGAACATATTTTTAAACGATAAACTAGACGTTTTTCTGCATGAATTCTTTCATTCATCGAAAATTATTAAAGCCTTCTGAGAGGTCACGTGCAGGGTCTTGGGGATACCCTTACGAGCATGACAGGAAAAGACCCATCTTCATAAGGCTGCGTTGTTTGAAATTAGATAAAAAGACAAGAATGCTAGAATTCAAAGATATCTTTGTGACATGTATTTCTACATACACAAATGAGAAAACCGAGGACCAGAGAGATAAGGAAAATGGTGCCACGTTGAAGCTAACAAATGACAGTACGAAGATCCCAGGTCCCCTGACTCCCAATGCATCGTTCTTTCCAATATGGCACCAAGGGCTCTAGGAACTGCTCTATAATTTTGCCTTCTTCCTCTAGCCTACCTCCCCAGCTCTCAACCTTTTGCTCCAGCCTAAAAAGCAACTTGCAATTTCTGAAATATATAAGCTAATTTATCCCTCTTGCACCTTTGAACATGTTTTTCCATCTGGAGTAGAGTCCAAGTGGGGGTGGAAGTTGCAGGAAGGGACTGAATTACACAACTTCTAAGGTCCCTTGTGAAACAAAAATTCCTGATTCTATGCCGCATATGAAATTTCTGTGGAATTTATTGCCACTGTTAAATATTTTATGTGCAGATGCATGCTAGACTAAATGCACATTATATATGTATATTATCAAGTAATATGCATGTGTTCTGAATACATGCCAAAATAATTTATCAGTAAAGATACAGATACAAAATTGATAATTTAGGTACCAGACCAATCAGGTCCTAAACTGACATTTTAGAAGTGCTTCCCTACCTGTATAACTGCCCTGAGTTAGTCAGTTATTGCCTGAACAGGCAGGAGAATAAAGTGTTGCACTGCAAAATGACAGAATGGAATCACCGAGCACTCGCTGGCCTAGAGATCGAAAAACCTGGGTCTGCGTCTAGGCTCCGTTACTTTTCAGCAATGTCACCCTGCGTAATTCAGTAAGCATCCCTGGCTCTCAAATTCTTCATCTGTAAAACAGGAATAACATGATACCCGGGTCTTAGCACCGTTAGGATAAAGATGAGATTACAATTAAATACACCTGAGACACAGTAGGAGCTCAATGACCGCCAGCTGAATCTGAGTTCTAAATCTTTCCTACGGGAAGAAATTGTCCTCCCCTTCTCGAAAATTCCCTCAACAGCTACAATGCCCAGCCACTCCGCATTAGACACACAAACATTTCCTCCGCGAACACACATATGCACACAAGTATTGGAAGTACCAGAAGCCTGAGCCTCAGCGATCTACCTAAATATTCCTGAGAAGCAAGGAAGACCCCTGACGAATGAAGAAAAATATCTGAAGCCATGAATCCCTGGCTATTTTTTAGTTCATGAACCTAAATTAGTGTTCTTTAAAAAAAAAAAAAATGCAATTTCTATTACCAAAAAAAGTGTTCTTTCACCTAAAAATCAACTTGACCACTTAACACTACACCAAATACACCAATTTGACCTGCTATGTTAGATACATTAGATATTGCAGGTCAAATTATGACATGACCTGCTGTAATTTTTACGTGATTCATTTTGTGATCCATGATGAAAGGCTATAAACAAAGACAGAAACATCGATATAGTGCTGCTAAGCTATACAGAAAAATACATATTATCTCGACTCCTGTCACAAATTTATCTGAGAACTTTCCAAGAGTCTAATTCTAATTTCCTTTGGATCATGCCCAGCTCAAAACTTTTACTGGCTTTCCAAAGCCTATAAATTAAAATTTAAATCCTGAAACCTGCAGATATTTCTCTCTCCAATAATTAGTTACTATATGCAAAAATAAGTCAATAAATGAAACAAATACTATTTCATTTTTATGGTTTCCCAATTTACATTGAAAACTACTCATAAAAGGATGAAAACACTGCTGCAAAGAAGAAACATGTATATCAAAGCCAAATCTGTGATTTTAAATTTGTAGGCAAATAACTTAATAATACCCAAGCCACTGGCTACACTTGAGTACCAAAATTTAGTTCACTGTCATCAGAGGTAAGATATACGTATAAAAACTAAAATAATTTAGTGTGCTGTATATTTTCATTACAGAGCTTTGCTTTTTATTTTGTTCAAATGAACGGAGAACATGAGCTACAGATCTGGAAATCACATCTGAAGTTTTTAGCCTTACCTGTTTTTTTAAAGATTTTTCCCTTGAAGAATTATAAGCCATTTTTGATAAACACTCATAATTAATATAGCTAGTTGCAATTTCACAACGAAAAGTATCACAGAATAACAACATAGACTCAAGTAGTACAGGAATATTAACCAGACAAACATGAATGGAACAGCCACAGGGGGAGAAAAAAAGATTTTAAGAAAAGACTGCTTAGTAATTTCGAGTTTCGATCTGTTTAATTCCAAGTGATTAGGGCTGCAATAGTGAAATATGCAACCTTAAAATCATACACTTTGTGGTTTATTATTTAAATCACACTTCATTTTCCTATTGCTTGCAAGTGGATCAGTAAAATAATCTCTCTTCCCCATTCTTCATCTCTTTTTCCTTTGAGACAGAATCTTGCTCTGTTGCCCAGGCTAGAGTGCCGTGGTGTCATCACAGCTCACGGCAGCCTCAAACTCCGGGGCTCAAGTGATCCTCAGCCTTGAGCCTGACTCAGCCTCTGGAGCAGCTGGGACTACATGCCCCCACCACTGCACCCGGCTAATTTTTCTACTTTTAGGAGAGACGGGGTCCCGCTCTTGCTCAGGCTGGTCTCGAACCCCTGACCTCCAGCTATCTTCCCACCTCATCCCCCTAGAGTGCTAGGGTTACAGGCATGAGCCCCTGTGCCTGGACTTTCTTCTTCTTTTTTTTTCCATTTTCTAGTTCCTGATTCTCCCTCCTTCTATTTCACCTCATAATCTGACATTTCCTCTTCAGAGAAGTGTCCTGTATGCTGGTAAACATTATTCAGATTTACTGCTGCTGCTATACCTGGGATTTTATTTGGATTTATTGATCGTTGTCTATCATTCCTAACTGCCCTACAGTAACTGTCAAAAGGTGAAGGCCTGAATAAAACACAGGGGAATGTTTGAAAGATGTAAATGAAAATATTTGTATAAGATAAACACACACACACACTCTTCTCACCCTCCTAAACTTCCTATCTCATAAAAGAGCATCTGATGCCCAAGCATGAACAATGTATTAAGAGCTTAACATCAGTGTTAATAACTCAGAGTTAAAACTCTCGGCAATTAATTAAGATTAATGAAAGAAGTCATCCTCTTCTCCCCCGTGTAACACTTCCCCACATCACTTCAATCTCCCACTCTGTCGGCCCGTCCATGCTCATTTTAGGCTGTGAAAATCCAAGGTCCTGAAACTTTGATCCTGTTATCTGCTGCTTTTTGTATCTGAGATTAATGAAGTAGACATTAGCGAATTTACAACCAGCCGCTCAGACAGCTGCCCTCCTTTAAGCAGTTAATGGAAAAGGAACTAATCTAGTTAAGAACATAGGACTAGTTCATAAATTCGGATTCAGAGGACAGTTAAAGCGATCACACCTCTTCTAAAGAGTAGGGACTGAATTAAACAGTCAGCCCCCTTCTCACTGTTTTGCTGGGAAGAGGCGGCATTTCTGTAAACCGGACTAATGAGACACTCAGAGCTAACGAAAGCCACATGTAGGCCTGCACACCAGACGATTATGCAAGAGACTGACTGACATTAAGATATAAGATTTGGCTGAGACAAATACAGACCTCACAAGGATTCCTATCACTGACTACTTTCCTTGGGTCAAATATGAAATAAAGATCAAATATGTTTTAGAAAAAATAAGAGAAAAATGCAACTGCAAACAAAAAAATAATAATAAACATATCCCAAAAAAGAGAATAAAAATTACAAGCCTTCATTTATTCAAAATTCAACCTGAAGGAAAATGACTGTGTCATGCTTTTATAACTCAGAAAATGTTTAATAGATTTAATCATAATTTAAAAGTGAATCATCCCAAAATGACAAATTTTAGCTCTACATAGATAACACTTTTATGTGTCCACATCCTCAGCCATATCTTTATAGGAAATCATTCAAACTTGTCAAGCTTCAGAACTGTTCTGTCTTAATTGTCTCAGTAGCTTAGTTGCAGGAGTCATGAAGGTAAACTAATAAGTAATGATAACAGAAACTTTTAAACTTTACAAATTCGAATGGCTATCTGTTACAAATCACTAGGATCTAATGCATATATTCATCAACAGTGTGTTTGTATTCTTAATTACAATAAAACTTAGAGGGATGTTAATATATGGAATTCTGTTCCTAAAATCAGCATCTCACGCATACCATAGGGTGATAACATTATCTCGTCGTCAAGGACACTGCTCAGAATTAGAAAGTTAAAACCTTGACCCTGATCACTGAGTTGTAGGAACCACAGTGGTGTCTGCTGGGCCTTAGCTTAGACACAACAGGTGAAGAACAGAGCAGATGACTGAAAGAAGAGTCACATAAATAAAATTTGAATGCCATACAGGAAGAATATGGTTAGGTCCAGTCAAAAACAGATAATGCAGTATCAATAAGGCATCCAAGTGGAAAATGCATTCAAGCTCTCAGAGACAAGTGGAATTCAGGAGAGAGGACAGAATTGTCTAGAAATGATGTGCCTAACAATGATGACAAAGCACTGGAAGTTCACCTGCTCTCTAGAGAAAAGGGAGATTTGAGAGAAACAGAAAATCACGGGTTAAACCTTAAGAATCGATCAGTGTTAGGACGTAGGAGAAGGGCGAGAAATGAAAGAGTTAGAGAAAGATCATCGGAGAGTAATGTAATCCCTCTTTACTCTAGAACTTTCATCAGTATGCTATGCACATAAATATGCCACCTGAATATTTTATTTAAATGTTTTATAGACTTACTGACTCTGTTAGGCAACTAAAATATGGGAGGGAGGGTATGTATATGTGTTCAGTCCTCACTAGGGAAGGCCTCAAAGCCATTTGAATAAAATACACTAAATTCATAATAAACTGTTAAGAAATCAGAGTAGAAAAATGGCTTCAGTAGAAAAATTTATTTAAGAAAAACACAGGGCTCGATTAAAAAAAAAACTTAGAAATCTCTAATTTTGATTCAAAACAAAATACACTTAGTACTGAATAAGATGATGAAATATATATATTATATATGTCATGTATATTATTTTCAGTGCACCATCCTGCCTAAGAAGCCTTATGGGAATCTAAAGTCTGTCAAATTACAAGCATCTTTTTTTTTTTTTTTTACCACATTTACTAAGTGAAAAGAGCTCTTTAAGGAGAAAGATATAGTATACATTAGAGAATAAAAGTTTGAAATGAGAATTTTGCTTTTTAGAAAGAGTACGGAAAATAGAAAGGAAATTAAAGTGTTAATTTCTAATCCAAAGTAAAAAAAAAAAAAACAAAAACGGTAAATGGATGTCCACTGGTATTATTTCTCTATTAATATTTGCTTGCTATTCACAAAGCATGTAAAGTAAGTTATTTTTATTTTATACTTCAAAGTGGTATCAGTTTCAAAATTCTCAAATGTTAGAGGTTATAATTTGAGTCAGAGTAGAATTATGGAAAATGTAAATAAAGATTATATGGAATAATTTTAAAGAGAAACTACTTAGAGATTATAAATAATTATTACTGTATATTACTATATATTATTTGTTATAAAAATCCTAGTGTTTTATTTATAAACAAAAAATAAAATAGAAGATATTTAGCACAACAAAAAAGCCACTTCTCCTTTGCATAATGTGTTACTAAGAGTACAGTTTTAGGAACAAGGGGACAAGAAAAGCTTCCTACTCAAACCAATTTCCTTCACTGAGTTATGAAGCCTTCCTTAACCTAAACTTATACATGGGGGCCTGGTAGACATAAAGGCACCATCATAATACATTTTGTTTAAGTAATAAACTGTCTATACTTTTTCCCACTTCAACTGTGTCTTCTGAACTCTAAAATCAATACTCATTTTTTAACATACACAGTGAGTGTACCATAAATTTTTATAAATTATTAGAAATTGTAAAGTGATAACAATTTACCCCACTGGCTGATTTAGGATGCGTGTATACGTTTATATGGATGTTTGCATAATATGTTTAATATAAATACATATACGTTCCTATAGAACATTTTTCAGTGTGTATGTCAACTGTTTCAGTAGAATATAATGAAGGTTAAATAAATATTTAATCCTCCATAAAAAAAGTATATAAAGACTACACATACAGTACTCAAAAATAGAAAAAAGGTTAAAATTATATCTGTGCTGACATTTCTGCTCCCAACTGGATGACTTAATTATGTTTCAAGACATTCCACATCAAAGCTATATATGGAGCCTAACAAAATGATGTGTTTAGCCCCGGACAACTGAGGTCAACTCTCGATATTTTTAAAGTATCCCTTCAGTGGGCCAAAGCTCACAGATGATGGAAGAAAAAAGAAGTTATATTTCTAAAATCGGTGCATAACAATTTGAAAAGAGGGTATTTACACTAATAATTTTTGTTTCTTGATTATCAAAAGGTTGCTGATCAATTTTAACTAAGATATATATCGCTAAATGGCAAATAATGCTTAGACTTGTGGGGCAGGAGTGGCAGTAATAAGTACCCAAGTTCTATTTATATGTTCTTTGAAAAAAATACACTTTTTTGTAATTTATTAAATTTTGCATATTTTGTATGTCTCTTCAGGGAACCAGACTAAGTCGACGTTTTGCCAGCTTATACATATAATCAAGAGATGGTTTAATATAAGCTAAGAAATGGAATCATAAAGCATTATTTCATGAGTTTGCTATATTCCACTGAAACAAAGTTGATGACATACACAATGAAAATAATATGATCTATAGGAACATCTATGTATTTAAACATATTATACACACATTCATATTTACATATACACACATCCTAAATCAGTCAGTGGGACGGTCGTAATAGTGGCATGTTCATGACATGGGTTACTGCAGTAAAACGTATCTAGTAAAAATGTATCATTCAAGTATGTATAAACCAAAGTTAATCACTTCTATTAATTTAAACAGGATATAATGGTATTTGAAAGACGGCCTGAAATGGAAAGGAAGGAGATAATAAAAATGAAAGAATGCTAGTGGTAACATAAAGGGTACGAAAGTTTTGTGGTATTTTTTTCCAATGTCGTGACATCAGAATTGGCCTAAGAAACTATAATAAATCTCAGATCTGACCGAAATAAAAGGTAAATAATCAGTCTACAGTTTTAAAACAGTTTGATGTTTTTCTCTCCTCTTTCACTTTAATATAAAAAAGGAAATATATGAAAGGACCATGGACATTTTCTATACAACAGGACTGAGTTGCTAAAATAAAGGGTTTTCTTAGAGCCCCTAACACCTATTACAAAGTTCAGCTACACGGCACAGAATATTTAGATGGGACCTAAAACCTACGTTTAAGAATGCAGTCCTTTTTAAAATAATGACTTTTGCAATAATGATACTGAGTAATGCAGACTATCAATAAAAATAATGTTTAAAAAAATCATTTAAGAATGCATTACCAGTGTAATTCCAGGCACTGAAGGGGTTTGAAGCAGCAAACCAAATGAGCGAAAGTTTCAATCTGCCCTAAAGACCCACAAGTGGTTGACACCTCACAAATGTTGAGAGGGAGCAGCGTGGTGCAAACTCTCTGCTATCGAAGACGCTATCCAGCTTGAAGACGAAGTGGTTTAGTGGTTTAGCAGTGCTAAGCACTGGGCAGTCTGTGAGCATCATGGAATTCAGTGTGATCTCTGGGAGGGTGCGAATCACTGAAGCTGCTGCCATTACAAGGGGTGAAGCCAGTGTGTTTTGAGCCTGAGAATTCAGAAGCAGGACCGACAGCCGGCATGAAGATAAATTTAGAACTAGAGACATAAACAAAAAGTAGAGCCCAAATCATTTGCCTTTGAGGTTATCAGGCTTCTCTGCCTTTTAAATGAACTTAGCTACCTGTGGTCTCAGATATTTTTGTTTCGTTTTGCTGTCGACTTTTAAAAATTGGAGGACTGACATTGCGTTGTCAGAAAAGACATTTAAAAAAAAAAAAGCAGCTGCCATCGATCATTTCAAACAGTGAAATTACGTCTGCACAATTAACAAAAGTTCTCTTGACATATTAAAAACTAAGATACTGCTCATTGCACCACTAGTACAGAAACTTAGCCACGCCCTAGAGCGGCTGTTCCCAGACCATCGCTCCCTGGCTACGTCCTGCTCCAAAGGGCACCTTTGGTGAGCAGAAGTCATGCAGCTGTTTCACCTGATAAGGGGGCCTAGATTTTATGAATGACAATAACTTACATGACCATAGAATCTTCACTATCTTACCAAACCCTGGTGCTCTTCCCTATCCAGCTAATAAATATTTTAACCAATTCTATTGTCATATATACGTGTACACAATTAGGAGTTTTTGCAATATTCACGGTGGAAACAAATTCTTGAATTTCTTGTGTCGGAATGTAGGTAGTAGAGGGTGAAACGCCCCCCAAAGAAAATGCTGGCTTGTTTTTGACTTAACGTGTTATTTTTAACACACAGCTATAAGTATGAAGGCTTTATGAATAGGAAACAAAGGCAATGCAATTATCTAAATTTTGTTTTACTAAAAAATTACACCTGTCTGCAGAAAACCTAATTCGATTTCACCTCCACGTCATAAGAAACCCTATCCTGTAAGTTTAGAAATAATTAGATGTACTTCACGGGTGCTACCAGGCATCTTCCACTGCAGTGTACAAAATTCTGTCTGCAGACTGCCCGGGGAGGGCCTGTCGCGTGAAGGTTAACGCACCCTCGAATACAGCCAAGAAGCTCCTCGGAGAGTTAACTGGCTCGTGGACCCACTCCAAAACCAGCGCTGGGCTTTCTTCTTCCTGTGCCTCTCTGCTTCCCTCGCGCTCTCTCTTTTCAAAGCAAGAAGGAGCACGCGTGGTGATGCATCATTTATAAATTACCTTGTCATTGCGGGGAAAACAAAACACTGCTTTGAAAGCCAGACAAACTCCTGCCGCGGACTCCCGCGCCTTTGATGGAGGCCCTTCAAAGGGCCGGCGGCCGGCTGGAGGCTGTTTGCGCGGAGGCCGCGATCCGTACCTGCTGTCCGCCGTCACCCCCGGGAACCTCGGCGGCAGATGTCGCAGCGCGGGGCCGTCTCTGAAGTGTCTTTCCGCGCCGTCTCCCCGCTGCCGCCGAGCCGGCCCGCGTCGCATGTCCCGCCGGCGCCTAAGGCGAGCTCGGAGCGCAGCTGCGCCCGCCCCGCGCCTACCTTTGGCGTCGCGGCTCTGCGCGCGGCCCCCTCCGCTGGCAGGCGCGGGCTGGGGGGGCCGCCGCGAACAGACGCCGGCGACGACCTGCGGGCCTGCACCTGCGCGCGCGCCTCACCTGGACGCACCTGGACGCACCTGCACGCGCCGCCTCACCTGGACGCATCTGCGCGCGCGCCTCACCTGGACGCACCTGCACGCACCTGCGCGCGCGCGCCTCACCTGGACACACCTGGACGCACCTGCACGCGCCGCCTCACCTGGACGCATCTGCGCGCGCGCCTCACCTGGACGCACCTGCACGCACCTGCGCGCGCGCGCCTCACCTGGACACACCTGGACGCACCTGCGCGCGCCGCCTCACCTGGACGCACCTGCGCGCGCCGCCTCACCTGGACACACCTGTGGCCGCCCCAAAGTCAAAGCGCCGTCCGGGCTGCGCGCGGCCCCCCGGGCGGAGGGGCCCCTTCCCGCGCCGCTGTGACACTTCGTGCCTGGACTTCAGTTACGCCATCCAGGCCTTCAACTCAGCCGTGGGTTCCTCCCCAGTGAGCCCGGCGCGGCCTCGGAGCCACAGGAGGAGAACATTTGGCTGGAAATTCGCCTTGACGGGACTTGCAGAAGGGAACGCGCGTGACTCCGGGTCTGGCGCCCTGTGTGCTGATGTGTTTATTAAACTAAACTCTCCAGAGGGAGACTCTGCAGTAAGCAGTTTATAAATAAATGACAAGGCTGTTTTCCTCGGTGGGAAACGCACTGCTGACGAGGCAGAGGTGGGGTTAATTTGGAACCATTAGGCGCAACCTGAAAACAATTGTGGCTGATTGTCTCTCAAGTGGCATGAAGTTTGTTTTGCCTTTTCTTTCCAGAAAGAGTCATTATTACTTTCTCTGAGATTCAGATATGAGAAAGCATTCTCATTTATTTCCTGACAATATAAAATAAACTACATTTGCTATTAACTAAAAAAAATTGTCCAAAACTCTTCCTAATTTCTACAATGAGCCAATTGCTTTATAATCACACACACGGCTTTGAGGTCAATCCATTTGCCCCCTTCTTCAAGATAGTATAAATGGTGATAGATAGCTAGACCAATCGTCTGGTCTACGTTTAAAGAGCAGCCAGAGAAGTAGAGGATACTACCAGTTGGGCATCCTAGTCCCATAAAATTTAATTTTCTTTACTCCATGTAATTCTATGAGGTAAACCATGTCTATATAAACAAAATTGGCAAAAAAAACCATAAGGCTTAGTCGGTTGAATTTTTAACTAACTAGCCACAATAACTAGGAGGTAAACGAGCCATGGTCTTCTCTCCATGTATAGATTAAGCATTGCCAAAGCAGATCATCCTATTTTATCATCATGCATCAAAATTACCTGTGCCAGACTTTAATCATGATAGTGAAAGAAATATATAAAGAATTAGCAAGAGAGCTGAGACCACTGTCTGTTTCTGCTGGTTAATGCATCTTTGGTGCTAGTTCAATTCCCAGTACTTAATAAGGTGAAAATTATTGAACAAACTAGTGTCTAACCTGAGAGACAGAAAACTAAGATGACGTGTGAAAACAATTTTGAAACACTTGAAGTGAAAGTCTAGCATGTTGAAGAGAAAGAAGAGTTGTTACACGTTGTTCCAGAGGCAGAACGCCAAAGACAATTGAATTTAAACAGAGACACAAATTTCATTATATAAAAAATTTCTCTTAAGAACCACAGTGACCTCATAATGAAAGAGGCTACTTCATAAACCAGTGAAGTTCTCTCTACCTATGGTCCTAGCAAAGGGTAAATGATGACGATCTGTTGGAAAAATTCCAGGAATATTTTCTCACATTGGATTTTCTAAATGATTGAACTAAAGTGTTTTTTAAATTACCCCCATTTCATAGAAGTAAAATTTTAAGACTGAGACCATTTTGTATTTTAAACACCAAGTTAAAACCACTTAACACTAAACATAACTTCGCTTGGCATTGTAAGATAAATACTAGTTTCATCAATTATTTCATCCTTAAAAAAACAGCATACCATACCTGAATGAACCTAAAGTCCTCCAAAGCTGAAATGCACGTTCATTTCCTTGTTAAAACAGAATAATCATCACATTGACACACAATGAAGAGTATTGTCTCTGAATCAAATCCACCCACTGTTACACAAGAAAAGGTCTTAAACAATTTTTCTTACATTGACACAAGAGGAAATAGTACTAATATGTTAAAAAATTATAGAACTTGAGTAATTCTGGCCAAATCTGCAAAACAAAAAAGCCTCAAACAGGCTTCTTTGGTGGAGAAATAATACATACATATACATATGTGTGTATGTATATATATGTGTGTGTGTATATATATCACTGTCACGGATTTTTATAATTTTTTATAACTTTAAAGACATTTTTATACATTCAAGAAATTAGATTACATCAACCGTTGAAGGCAGGAAACATACTTATACCTAAAGACATTGAGGTTCTGAGGCATTCTCTCTAGTCCTCATTGCTACTAAATGCTAGAGTAAGATTTCGGCTACTAATTCCCAGTCTGTCATTCCCACCAGATAAAACCTCAGAACGTGGCGTCTTCCAAGTCAAAGGCCGAAGCAATGAGTGTGCTTATTAAAGTACGTTTTCGAATGACCATAATTTTTATGCATTGCTTGTAAAGGGACTTGTGTGAAACCGTAGCCCGAAGATACATCCTAACAATAGCTAATAATTTATTAGGCACTCCACGCAATACGAATTTGCACCAGACAATGCTATTTCCTTCCTCAAGTGTAATAAGGGCTTTAACGTTATTTTTGATTATTATTTCCCTCCCTTCATTATACTGACCCAAGCAGTCAGCTCCTCCCCAACATCATTCCCCTATACAAACCTCGTCTCCTTCCTGAGGTCGCATCAAGGAAACCCGGTCGTACTGTCGCCGCAACAGAGCCCAGAGCGCATCCAGACGACCCTGAAGGAAAACGACATTTTTAAATATTAAATACCCAGGGAATGTCCTCAGCCTCTATTTACCAGAAAAACGAAGAAAGATAAAATGAAGAAGGTAAATGCTTATCCTCTATCGTCTAAATAAATACGTGACAAAAATCCGGAGGCTCTTACTGCCGAGGAAGTATTCAGTCGTCAAACCCAGAGATGAATATCTGCTATCTGATCTGCTCTGGTCGTCTTTTAAACAGTCGAAAGGAAGGGGGACCAAAAAGTCCGGAGTTCCTTCAGGAGGTCTGAGTCAACGTACGCCAAACGCGGACACGCACCTTAATCGGCGTGTACCACTTCGTCTGCGGGGGCTGGTGTGCGGGCCTGGGCCGCGGAGGTCTGGGCCTGACGGGCTCCTCCGCTTCTTCTGGAATCTTCACCACGGCGTTCTTGGCTTTCTCCAGCCTCGCGCCTTCCTCCGTAGACCCTTTATCGCCCCAGCGGACCTTGAAAACAAACGGAGAACACCGCTGTCAGACAGACAGGAAGTGCTCTCTCTCGGACAGGAAGTGCTTTCTGCCAGACAGGAAGTGCTCTCTGTCAGACAGGAAGTGCTCTAGAACTGCCGTCCCCAACACCCTGGCTGTGGCCTGTTAGGTTCCAGGCTGCACCGCAGTAGGTGGGGAGTGAGCGAAGCTCCGCCTCCTGCCAGGTCAGAGGGCGTTAGATTCTCACAGGAGCACTGCGCATGCGCGGGATCTAGGCTGCGGCTCCTTATGGGAATCTAATGGCTGATGATCCGGGTGGAGCTGAGGCGGTGATGCTAGCGCTGGGGAGCGGCTGCAAATACAGATCGGCATTAGCAGAGAGGTTTGACTGCTCAATAAATGATGCACATGAATCATCCCAAAACCATCCTCTCCTCCATCCCTCCTCCTGTCCATAGAAAAATTGTCTTCCATGAAATGGGTCCCTGGTGCCAACAAGGTTGGGGACCGCTGTTCTAAAGGAATAGGCGCTTATTGAGCCATGGTCCTTTGGTTCACCATCTCAAAGCAAAAAAGTAGATTAATCTATTAAACCTCTTCTTCTGAGGTTTAATAGGTTTCTCATCACTACTTAATATATTTACTATTAAGATCCTAGGAAAAAAAGACTCTATGTGAAAATCTGTAGTCAAATTTGAAGCAGTCATTTCTCCATGGTTTCGAATAAGGAGTCAGTTTGTGGCTGACATAGGAAATGCATGACAGTGCATAATTCTGTTTTCTGATTAGGTGTGATCCTCTGCTAGCTAAACACACACATATGTACTCATGACACCGGGAGAAATACACAAAAATTAGTGTTTATTGAGTGATTACTGAGTATCAGCCTGCATTTAACCCATACAAAAACGCAAAGAGATAAATACTATATTTTTTTTCTTTCCAGATGAGGCAATAAAGAGGTTAAGTGGTGTGCCCAAACCTGAATAGCTAGTAAATGGCAGGGCGGAGATTTGAACACAGGCGATCTGAAATGGGTTAATAAGTTTTGAATTGGTTTGAATTTTACAAATGCATTTTACACAAAGGAGCTGCTCCTTCCAAACTTTCCATCGAGTTTGAGTAATGTAAAAAGTATAATTTAAACATACTTTGAAAGTAAAATAATTGTATATGAGTTTTCTTTACTTTTATAAAGTTTTACTTTGTAAAGTGGCTTTCCGTCTTTAGTTCCTGTGCTCATCTATGGTTATTTTAACATATGAATTTTTCAAAGAGAAAGACAAATCTGAAAAGACTCTGTTTTGAAAAGAAAAATTTGGAGACAATAGGGAATTCCACAAATTTTAGGGAATTTCCTTCTCTGAAAACTCTTGGTATTGAAAAAACCACAGGATCAAATTATTTTATTTTTCAATGAACAGGAATTAAAGGCCAAATTTGAGTGAAAGTGGGCATTTGAATAAGGTATGGCCCCTGGAGAAGGGCTTTCTCCAACAAGGAGCAGTGGGAAGTCCTTCAGAAACCAAGGACATTACCAGAGACAACAAAGATCAGACTAGTGCAGCTCTAAAAAGAAATATGAAGACCTATCCAAGCACACTATGACACACACCACAGTTAAGTGATTTTTACAAAGGAAAAAAAAAAGACCTTTTAATGCATTTTAATGACCTGAATTAGTGGGTAGGAATACAGATGATTACTGTTCATATAACTATTCACAGCTTTTTGATAAGTCTTAGATGTTTTTACCTTTTCTTTACTACAATTTTAGAATGGACTTTCAATTTCAAGTGGACCCTGCTGAGTCATTAAAATGTACCTGTATCTTTCAGTGTGATCAATGGTACTAGAATGTTCTTTATGAGGTTGTTAAAATTGTTTTAAACACCATTAAACCTTTAGAGCTAGATAGTTGGCTTTCTTTCCTGAGAAATGACCTTCTCTTTCAAATCAGTGTCTTCACCTAGATAAACTAACACTTATAAAATCCTTAGATATAATTGAATTAAAAACTCTAAAATCAGGACACATATCCTTGCAAGTATACAGTCTTAATTGTAAGAAAAAAAAAGGAGATACACAGTTAATTAAACATATGAATGTCATAATTTAGAGAAGTAATTCAGGGTAGAAATGTAAGTAGGTAAAATTCAGATCCACTCAGAAATAATAGATTTCAACATATACACCTCCTCAGCCTGTCCTTCACAGGTGATGTCACAGAGGTAATGGTAATCATATTCTTCTTTTGCTATTCTCAGATAAAGAATATGAAGCTGGTTAAACTAGAATTCTGACCCAATATGTCATTTCTAGGGACTCAACTATCAAAAGACTATACCTGTGATAGGTAGTTGCTGAGGTCTAAAGCAGAGTCATTAAATAAATTTATTAGTGTTAGTTCATGAAGGACTTATTTCATCATCACCATCACCACAAAAAATTCTTACTTGATCTCAAAGTCTAAAACCAGAAAATACTTTGTACAGTATTCCTAAAACTCTTAAAAACAATCAATGTAAATATATATATTTTTATACATATGGTATGAATCTGTGCATGAATTTTACTGTTTTAGTTTGGGCATATTGAGATAGTTAAAAAAGACAAAAGAATGACAAGAATCAATTGCTAAAGGGAGCCTCAGCAGAAATAACACAAGCTAGCTTTTTTATTATGAAAAAAATAAGTGCAAGCTTGATCGCTAAATTCTTCCAACTCCACTTGGCTTTTATTATAAACAATAAAAATTCCATAATTTCCAGAGCATATTTGGAAGACTGGAAGGTTATATCATAGAGGGGCAATTTCAGAATTGAAAAAAGAAACAAAAACGGTTTCACGCTGAATTGGCAGAAACACACATTTGAAGTCATTAGGTATCGTGGATCAGTTGTGGTAACAGCTGTTATTAACATCAGCTCAGTTCCAGCTTTCTGCAAATTCCCATTACCATAATGTTTAAATATTTAATTTAAAAGAGGAGTAAGAAAAAAAATTCTAGGTAAATCCCTACACTGGCTTAAAATAACCTTAGTTATGAAGATTTGTTCTGTAATTCAGATGAGGTCATAATTTCTGTAATTCCTTTTACTTTCTTGTTAAAAGAGAAGTACTTTCCAGGTTTGAGTAGGAATGCTTTTAAAACAGATTGTTTTCTATTTTCCCTCTCCAAGTTTAAATAAGTTCATGTTTCAAAAAGTTTAATGATGCTTAATTCTCAGTTCAATTTTTATTGTGTATTTTTACATGCAGATTGAACATCTCTAATCTAAAAACTTGAAATCCAAAAATGCTCCAAAATCTGAAAACTTTTGAGTGCCAACATGATGCCACAGGTGGAAAATTCCACACCCAACCTCATTTTATAAGCTGCAGTTAAAACTCTGTATCATGCACAAAATTATTAACAATATTGCATGAATTGCCTTCAGGGTATGTGTATAAGGTATGCATAAAACACAAATAAATTTTGTGTTTAAACGTTATGTTCCCATCCCCAAGATATCTCATGTTGTACATGCAAATATTCAAAAATCTAAAAAAAATTCAAAATCTAAAGCACTTCTGGTCCCAATCATTTTGGAAAAGGCACACGCAACCTGTATTGGTTTCCCCTGTGTAATGCTCATTTTCTTTGCCACCTTTTCCTCATTCTCATTCCCATTCCCATTTTGTTTGGCTACAAGGTAGCCAAATTATCCAAAGCTAAAATGGACCTAGATTTATTAAAATTTGGCTCAGTTCTCACAAATTTTTTTCAACTGAAAAGGATGGGTGGGCAATTATATTAACAGTCAGTAACTCCTGAAACTTGAATTATATGTTGCTTAGGGATGTACATGTACTCTTGGCTCCCTTGAGCATAAACCAATAATGTTCCTTTTAACTTAGGACCCATTCAGGGGTTCATGCATATTCTTTTCTTTAAAAAAGAGATCTCAATCTTTGGAACACTGGAATATTGGACTAACAAAAATGAGACATTATTCCTAGTTTTTGCCGCAAGAATATTATTCAATTAAGGCTCACATACTAAAATATATCTCATCATGTGGTATCTTACGTGTGTGGATTTCAACATGAAATTAAATGTATTGTTCTGAATATAAAGCAGTACATTCTTACTGTCAAATAAATTATTAATAGAAAAAAGTTAGGAAATATACAGCACACATTGAAAATTCTCCATCCAGAGAAACCTACTTACATTTTTTGGTATATCCTATCAAACTTTTTTTCCACTTACATGTATCTTTTTACACACACATTTTGGAATGAGGCTAAATAAAGACAAGTTGTGACAGATCATATTTGAATATTTGCATGTAAAAATTTTATTTGCAATTGTATTTTTATACACATAGGAACATCCAATCCAATCTTTCCCTACCCTTCCAAGCCTAGAATGACACAGCAAAGGCAAGAGAAGGAAAATAAACTTCCTTTTGTGTCAAACAACAAGAACCAGCTAGCCATGTTTTTTTCTTGCATTGTTTGAGATTCGCAACTACCTCCGTGCAAAAACATATGCACTATCCTCTCCAAAGACAAACTTAATAACTGCTAGCACCTGCCTTTTACCACAGCTTATTGGCAACGAGGTACCCGCCTCAGAGGATATTTCAGCAATAAAGTGGCAAGCTCTTAGGAAAAACGTGCATCGTTTTAAGATCCAACGTGGTCAAGAAAAGGAGAAATCGCCGTCAGATGACTCGTATAAACACTTCGGTAGTGACAACCATGTTAAGTATGTCTGGTCGTCTTTTGAAGAATATGGAAATTTATCCTGAAAAGGGGAAACTCCCCTTGGGAACCTGAATTTTATTGAAACGTATAAAAAGAGAAAATTGCAACAACTGTGGAGTTGTTAATTAGCTTACTGATTTTTGCTAGCAGTAATGGAACAAAACAGATATGACAATATGCAACGTGCAATGATGGCAAGACACCTTCTTATCAAGAAGTAAAACCGAAGGGTAACTAATAAGGAGGAAATGCCAGGATGTGTGTTTAATAACAACGTCAATGTGTTAATGAGAAAATTCTTTGAATTGCTTCTTGGAATGGGATGTTGGCCTGGCTATAGTGTTAAGGGCTCAGTGCTGGCAACGATCGCTTATTATTAATTAATCCATCGCTTTGAAAAATAGTTCATGGTGATTAAAAAAAGCCTCACTGATTTTTGAGATATAATATTAAGATCCAATTTTAATCCACACTTTGAGACAGTCTGAAAGTTCAATGCATTCTATAAATGATATGTAATATTAATTATGATAGTTTGTAAATGGTAACTAAAAGCTGAAATAAAGAAATAAATGTGCTTCCTCCATATTTGTGATAAGGTCATATCCACACTATTGACATTTTCTCCTCAAATAGCACGTACCTATTAGATGTCTTCAAAGAGGGGCACTGTTGCAACTGTAAGTGGCTGGATTCTTCAAAGTAGATGCTCTATGCAGTAATTTCTTTCCAAAGTAATGAGAAAAGCCCTTTGTCTTGTTTTATCCTTCATAATCTGAAGGTCTTATCAATGCAATCCTTTGACTAATGAAACCAGTTCTTGAACAGTTTTGAAATGGCGAGGATGATGCCACAGGAAAAAAATGTATCCAGAAAAGACCCAGTGTTAAGTAAAAATGATGATATCATAATATTGAATTGTAAAAAGGACCGTTTCCATGGTTTAATAGTACTAGAAATGCATATTCCAGATTAGCAGCCTCTATTTTTTTTTAGGATACCAACCTCCATTCTTTTAATTCCTCCAACCCCTCGACCACCGTAATACGAAGCGTCCACAGTCGGCCATTTCTTAGTAGGCAGAGGTTCTTCTTCCTCCTATGGAAATACGTTTTTTAAATGGATTTAATTATTTCTTAAAATATTGTTTAGTCAGAACTGGCTCACAGTTAAACTTTTTTCTGAATCATATCACTGTTATGAAAAAATAGTATATAGGACATGTGGATGCATTTATGCTTACATGCATAAATTTCAAGTCGAGTTCTACAGATATGAGAACTCCGTCCCTTCCTCAGATTTTAGGAATCTCTCTTACATCATTCCTAGGTGACCAAAAGTTTTCTTTAACTACGAGTATTATTTGTTTATTCCATATTTTTTCATCACTTTATTCTTAAAGGTAAAACATTAAAATGAGGACAACATTTTAACAACCATTTAAAGAATCCACCTATAGGTGAACTGTGAAAACTGAACTGAAAAGATGAGCAGTTGAGAAGCTTTGAAAATACACGACACGTGTACATTCCTTATTTCGGGTTGCTAACATGAATTTGGCTAACTAACACAGTAACATACAAGCAATAATCATTTTGAAGAAAGTAATAACATTTTTAAACTGCCAGCTTAGATCTTCCAACTTTTTGTAAATAAAATTAGTGACGTCGGAACTATTGAGATATTACTATAAAAAGTATATTAAATCTCTATGTACTATTGATTCCAACGGCCAGTCTATGTCTACCAATGTAAGAAGGTCCCATGCCTTTAGCACATGAAAAGAATCGTAAGATGACAAAAAATAACAATTGATTTTTACGAATCAAAAAGTGAATACATAGGTATCATAGTCATCTAGCAATAAATGGAATTGATCAAAGTTGGAGATGCTATGTGAATACAGGGGAAAAAAACACTCATTTACCTCTTTTGGTGCAGGACGAGGTGGTGGAGGAGGATCCTTGATAACCTGTTCAAAAAAAATTGAATATAAAAACTTCCATTAGGGAGGAGACAGTAAGGATGTGTAAAAATAATTAGATTGGTAAAATCCAATGAGCCTTGCCTCCCGATATTTATGCCCCTCCCTTTGAATCTGGGCTTTCCAATAAACTAGCTTTTCACCGGCAGAATGAGATAGGAGGAGAATCACACGACTTCCAAGCCTAGACCAAAAGAAGCTTCTCAGCTTCCCCTGACACCCCTGAACACTCACTCTGGGGGAATCCTGTCATGTCAGAAGCCTACGCTGAGACCATCGAGCTGTGAGGAAGCCCATCATAATCCCAGAGTGGGTGGTGAGAGAGAGGCCCTGGTACTCTTCAGCTATTTCATGGCTGAGCACCCAGCTCAGGTGCCAGACATGTGAGAGAAGAGTCCATCCTGAACATCCAGGTGCGCTGAGCCTTCAGACGACTCCAGCCCAACTGACACCTGACTGCAATCACATAAGAGTCCAGGTGAAAATGACCTGGCTAAGTCAGTCTGTCCACAGAACTGTGAGGACACAAATTGTTGTTTGATGCTATTGGTAATAAAGCAACTTTTTTTCTTTTTTTTTTTTTTTAAGAGACAGGGTCTCACTCTGTCTGCTAGGCTGGAGTGCAGTGGCATCATCATAGCTCACAGCAGCCTCCAACTCCTGGGCTCAAGCGATCCTCCTGCCTCAGCCTCCCTAGTAGCCGGGACTAATGGCACACAAATCAACTTTTTAACCAAGACTTCTTTCCAGGGAATCACTACTTATGAAATCTTACATGGTTAATTCTTCATGTGAGAGGAATAGAGCCTAAGGCCTAATTTGGAATGGCCTTTATCGGAATTGGGGTATCTGGATTTTCACCCTATCATGATAGAAAATCTTCCACCAACTATCAACGGCTTCTGATAATTCAGGTAACACATCCAAATCTCTATACTAGGAGGAAAAACTGTTTGGAAATGTAACTGCTTCACTTCATCAAATATCAAATGTTTCAATTATGTTATTAAATTTTCAAAGGTTTAAAACAATAGAGACTTGGGAAATGAGTTGCCACCTTATCAGTGAATAATTTTTCATGTGTAGTATATTACTATTATCATGGGTGTATTGTTTAAAGACTGCTTATCTTTTAAAAGTACACACAAATGTTTCCAAGTGAAATGATATGATTCTGATATTTTCATTAAAATAACTTGGGATGGGGAAACAGGAGTATAGAGGAAATAAGACTGACAATAAGTTAACAATCATTGAAGCTGAGTGATGAGGACATGCGAGATTCATTATATTAGTCTTTCTCTTTGCAAATTTTTAAAATTTCCCATAATGAAAGGGTTTTAAAATTTCGATGTTGCTGACAATGTTTAGAGAAGTGGCCTGTAATTTTCTCTATATATAGTATTTTCATCATTCAAATTTTAGCTTAGATCTAAACCTCAGGAAAAACACACAAACAATTCTATCGATATAACTGGAGAGTAACTTAATTTGGTGAAATCTCTTCTGAATGCCACAAGAAATGCTGTTATTGATATTTAATCCTCTTACTCAATTCCATTTTATTACTAAACATAAAATTCTAGTTCCTTTTAGTCATTTTTGAAGATAAATATTTATGATGTTTTTTGCAGTTAGCCCAGAAATAAATGCCAGTGGAGGATTAAGGTTTAAAATAATACTTTAGTAAAACAAAATAAAGTTAAGGTTATCAAACCATGGCACATTTCTTTTATTAAGAAAAAGAAAGCATGCCATGTCATTATCAACCAATGACAACAATATCTGTTAGCATTTCACACTCAACAAGGTCAAAACCAACTCAAATATCTTTGCTTAAAAGCCAGCTCTGCTTCCTATCGTCCCTGTTTATCTCCAGTAAATCGCTGTTTTCTGTTGTAGACTCAAAATGTTGGCATGATCCATAATCTCCTTCTCAATTCTAAATGATGCCACCAAATCATTTCCACGTCCAACAGATTCTTTGAAATACTTCTCCTTCTCTCTCTCTCCTCCCTCTCTCTCTGATGAATTTTCCCAACCTTCCCAAGGCAGGTAAGACTCCCTTGATGCGAACAAATGCCTCCTTGTTCTCTCCCAGCGTTTATCAGAGTTGATAATTTTTATCTAGCTCCCCAAAACGGTAAGTTCTATGAGAACAGGTTTGATGCTTGCTTTGCTCTTCACGGCAGTCCTAGTTCTTAGGGGAGAGTCTGGCATAATTAGACTTTCAAGGAAGTCAGGAAGAAAGAAGAAAAAAGGAGGGAGGAAGGATAAAGGTAGACAGGGAGGAAGGAAGGAAGGAACTAAGGAGGTAGACTACGGGAGGAAGGACAAAGGAGGAAGAATTCTTTTCAGTCCATTCCTTTCTCACTACCTAAAATCATGAACTTGGGATTCTTTGGACCTTGAAATTACCTAAAACGACATTTTTCGACTTCTCCAATGCATACACAATCGAAACCTTAATACTCCGAAAAACTCCAAGTTGTCGTCCAACTATGTTTGAATTGCTGCCATAAAAATAAATTCACTACCTCACAAAGCAACTCATTCCATTGGCAAGGAAACCACATCACTTGAAAGTTTTCCCCCCAAACGAAGCCAAAGCTTCCCTCTCTGTTTCCACTCTTTAGTCCTAATCCTAGAATCTGAAAACGCACAGACAGACAGACACACACACACACAAACAATTTTTCTTCCAGAAGAAAGCAGTTCCTATTTTTGAACACTTGAGATAATATATATCTGTGGAGTTGACCCATCTGGAAGTTAAATATATCAACTATTTCTCATGAGGTGGTTCTGAGTTATTTGGTCATTCTGGTCAGTTTCTTTACCAAATATTCCTTTGTTCAATATCTCAAAGTGTGGTTTCCAGAGCTGATAATAGCATTTTAAGTACGGCTGAGCCACTATAACTCAATGAATGGTGCTCAGACAAAACAGAGGCACCCTTCTATTTCTCACCCCCCATTCTAAAAATTTTGTTTAATAAATATATTGACAAAATTGGCTGATGGTCTATAATTACCATAGCCTCTTTTTTTTTTTTTTTACATCGATGGCTATATGTTCTACTTGTAGATAAATTAGACTTCTAGCTTATTTCTCTTTCTCTAAGCTAGCCCTCATTCTAACTAACACACCAAGTCAATACTCTTCTAATAGGGGCTTAATTTATCATTTCTCCCCAGTCAAAATTGATAACTGATTCCAGTGCCCACAATTCAAATCAATGAATTACCAAATTTTATTGGAAAGACCTTACAAATCATGCTTCCATTCTTCAGTTTTGTGAACTCCCATAAAGTGGTCTCTGGAGTTCTCTCCCCAGAAAAAGATCAAGGTACCTCTTTTCATTCCACTAAGTCTGAGCATAATATATCTGAACTCATTTTCATTTCTTTGCAAGAATTTCAAATTTACTCTTATTGCCTGCACATCTTGCACTGGTATATAAATTTCTGAGGACATAAATAGTATCCCCAACCCTGTTCTAAACTATATCCTCTTGAGAATTACTGAACATCTTCCTCCAGAACTCTTCCTTTTGTATGTCGTGTTCATTATCCTATATAGCATCTAGTTTAGCATTGATATGGGAAAATTGAATTTCAATTTAAAAACCGCCTATGACCACTACTGTCAAACTCACGGAATTTCATGAAAGGCATCTTTGCATTCTTTCTCTGCACTGGAGATCCTTTATCTAGTAAAGCTGCAAGCTAAAAAAAAACCCCAAAGTCCCTTTTTTGGTACATCTACATGAGCAAACTCTTCTATTCTCATTGCTCAAGGGCCTCAGCGTGGTGCCAGTCCCTCCTCAGTTCCGCCCTAACATCTATCTACAAGTATCCACCAACACGCACCTCTGCTCCAGCCAGACTGACGATGCTACGCTTCCCCCAAATATGACGACCATTTCCACGTTAGGTCCCGTCCAGCCTTCAGAGACCAGACCACCAACTTACTATGGCTTCATCTAGAAGCCTTAAAACTTTTAAAAATATATGTTGCTTCATTATATACATCATGCTTCATTTAACTTGGGTTTATATATTTATTTTGGAATTTGTCCTGATAAGCGTAAATGTCTTAAGGGCAATAATCATTTCCCCTTCTTTTAAAATATTGTCAGTGCCTGATAAAGTACTCTGCAAACAGCAGATACCATAAAACCATAAAAATATGGTTAAAAGAGCAGCTGAAGGAACTGACTGAGAATGTTTGCAAAGAATCATAGTCAAGCTCCAAATTTATAAGTAAAATATTGGGGAAAAATATACACAAATGAAAAATAGATAAGGATAGACGTCTATGAAACTAAAACATTGCCGGTTCCAAGGAAAATGAAGCACCAAATTTTTCTCTCAACCAATGAAGTCAGAGAACCAATGAACTCAATGGCAGAAGGAAAGACATAAAATCATACTAAGTCTCTTTATCTCGGAAATCAGTTGGATTAATTGTAGGTCCTTTCCACTATGAATAGTCTAAAAAAATAACAAAAAAAAATACATGTGACAATATTTCCACCAAATCTTTTGCTTCTGTGCCTTTTTGTAATTAAGTACGGCCATATATCTATATGCATTTGTATTCACCGTACTCCAGCAAAGAACATTAGGACTTGTTTTTCTAATGACGTGTCATTATCTTTATGTATGATTGAATGCACAGCTTATATATAAATTTAAAGTGATTTTGAAGTCTGGGCAAGCACATTTTCTACATCGTTAACCATTAAAACAAAGATCTTAAAGCTCTATCTAAATCAAATTTTGACCTAGTAAATTAAAAGACGCAACCACCATCACAACGAATAACAGCACTTTCAGAAACTGGACGAGAGCTAAGCCTCATCTGTGTGTTGTTATCACTATTTACAAAAACCATCCCTTATTGATATTTTCATATGCCACACATGCTATATTTCTCTTATTTTCATAATTAATCCTGTGCAGTTACTATGCGTTTCCTTATTTTAAGCATATGGAGAGGGAAGCTCTCACTTCAGTAACTTGCCCAAGTACATGCAAAGAGAAAACACAGAATTAGCATTCACACCCAGGACCCAGGTCCGTCTACCTTCAAACTCTGAGTTCAATGTCTGCCATATGACATATTTTTAAAATAAGCTTTGGACAGCAAAGAAAAGGGTGCAAAAGAAAAGACCTAAGATTTGTTGAGTAGATATTACTTACTAGAATGGATGGGTGAAGGAATAAATACATGGATGATAGATAATTACATAGAGTTATATTTAAAGCTTATAACTGCAATATATAAAAGCTAATAAAGCAAGATAGAGTTTATCACCATTTTATAGAGATATAACATGTTAATTAACATGCCCGACATCACCCACTTAGAAATTTTGGGACAGGGAATGAAATGGTTTTCTTGTGATGTATGTTCCCAAATGCTCCCTCTCTGCACTCCACCACACAGCCCCGTAAGTGACAAAGGAAGGTGAAAATAATCTAAAGCCATTTGGCCCAAAAGCCAAAAATGGCAAAAATCTGTGTTCAGCTGACATCCCTACATTTCGGTAAAACTAGTTCAGAAGAAAAGAAAAATGTACTGTTAGTACAAATACATTAAAAATAACAGTCATGAGGATTCCATTCTTATATTAAATAGTGCAAGAACACATTCATTTCAGAAAAGGATGTATTCATATGCACCATATTTTATGAGAATTTGCAGATTTTAAAAGGCATAATATTGCCTAGTTGCCAGGATTTTTTCCACTTAGCATCCTTCAAGCTCTGTATTGAAGATTCTGGAAAACACTTTCACCACTTTATGAACCATATGCAGAGTTTGATTCTTCTCCAATTTTTTTTTTCATTTGTTATTATCATCAGGGAGGTTACATCTCATCTACTTAGCTGCTAGAATGAAAATTTCAGTTTGGAGGAGAGCCGATTTCTTTTTTGAAAAAAAAAAAAAAAGTTAGCTCCTTCAGGCAACAGTCCTTTTGATCTGCTCATTAACACTTTTCAAATGTTCAAGTGATGTGGGCATTCTTTGCGCTAAAAAATGTCAGCACTGGAGCCTGCAGCCAGCTTTATGCAATCATATGTTCCGATATTCAGAAAAGAGTGAAAAGAACTGTCAACATTGCATTGCCTTGGATTAAAAAAAAAAAAAAAAACATACTGTACAATGACTGTAGACCGAGTAGTATTTCAGAACTGCTTCTTGCCAGCAACAAAAAGAAATGCCCAATTTATCAGCAAAGTCGTCTAAGTGCCTAAGAGCCCACAGACGATAGAGAAATCATTCTTAGTGCTTACAAAAATTTGCTTAAAATATATGTAGGTCTTCCTTTCATCCTCCCTTTTCTTTTCAATAAGATCAGAGAATAAGTACAGTGCCTTTATTCTGAGGTGCGTAAACACAAAGTTCTCTTACTAATATATTAGTACCCGGGAAGTCCTTCTTTTCTGAATCCTGCCAAGTTAGATGCTTTCAACATCCAGACCAAAATATGGTCCAGGTTATCTCATTCTGCCTTTTTTTCTTCCTCCTTTACAAACTCAACGATCAAAGAATCCTACTTCAAACAAATAAATAAATGGCCTGAAATCTAGACCATAAATATAATTTCAAATGTCAGATGTGGACTGGAAAAAACAGTGTGAGAATGGATTTGGCCAGTAGTTAAGTAAAGGTACTGCTGTCAGAGCAAATAAACCAAGACCAGGAAGAGTTTGATACCCTGTTTCATAAACGATGCTCTGTTGGAAAACATCACCATGGAAGCAGTAAGACCTAGCATCGCACTCTATTTCAAGGAGGCAACCAAACATAAATCATTTTAATTAATGGTGCAAGGAAGGCATATTAAAATTTAAATTACTTCTGTTTTATTGTGCATTCCAAAAAAAAATCAGTCTGCTCTCAGAGTAACTCAATAAAGGCACCAGGAGCCCTCCTCAACAATAAAAAACAAGTGTAACGCAGAAGCATTATTACTGTTTAGAAAAGAACAGCACAGCTGTTGCTGGCTGAGAAAATGATTCTAGAGAGCTCCAGTTAGATCTACCCTCATCACAAAAGCTCAACTTACTTAGCAAATTGGGCTTTAAAAAGATAACTTTTTAAATGTTTTTTTTTTAAATTAAGATTTATGAAATATTTATGTAATATCTTAAATGCATAAAGGAAAAATGAACTTACAATTTTCCTTGAGGAGGGAGAACTTTGGCCAAGGACACTAAAGTGAACACTTGTTATTTCCAACATATTCATGTATTTATTTGCAGCTGTATAACGCACTCTGATTGACAACACTTCAAAAAGCCTTTGTCTGCTACCTTGTTAGTCTTACATCTACAATTCTATGGAGTGTCTGGTTATCCCCAATGGTGCAACTATAGGACTGTCATTTCTGCTATCCTGATGGGTAAAACAAATCTGCCATAAACACAACATATCTTCTAAGACTGTGCTCCCTAATGCCCAGGCCATGGACCGTAACCAGGCCACATAGCAGGAGATGAGCAGCAAACAAGCCAGGGAAGGTTCATCTGTATTTACGGCCGCTCCCCATTGCTTGTATCACCGCCTGAGCTCCACCTCCTATCGGATCAGCAATGGCATTAGATTCTGCATTATGATGAGTTGTATAATTATTTCATTATATATTGCAATGTAATAATAACAGAAATAAAGTGCACAATGAATGCAATGTGCTTGAATCATCCCGAAGCCATCCATTCCCACCCTGGCCCCACCCTACCCCCCGGTCCGTGGGAAAACTTTCTTCCATGAAACCGGTCCCTGGTGCCAAAAAGGTTGGGGACTGTTGCTGTGAGCTAAACAATGATGGAAACATCCGTATTTTCTGATATCTCACTCATAATTCAACACAGGATAAGTTGTTTTACCCACCCCACACGCAGCCTTTTTTTAATCTAAGGAAAAAGGAAGAATGCTGCTGATGTCTTTGTTAAAGCAAAGCAGCTGTAGAGGATGGATGTGAGGATACTCAATGAGCAGGATACAGACTCTTAAACAGATGGTAAGAAATGACTTCACATAAAAATGAGAACTTTTCCCCTTATGGAACAGTTTGCAAACTCAACTCAGCATTCACTAATGGTAGTGCCTAAAAATTCAACTTTACATGAGGGCTCTTTTATTAAAAGATAAAGTTCTCTATATGTCATTGGTTTGGATTTCTACTTTTGCATGGAAATCCTGGGCATAGAGAGGACACTAAGTTCAACATTTTAAATTATATCGTCTCTTTATTTCATCCTTGAAAATGCTCATTAAAATGAACTGAAAGATTTAAAATTATAAAACAGTCTCATATTAAAAGCATCTTGGGTGACCAGATATTTTACGGCAGGTTTTTTTTTTTTTTTCTTAACCTTTTTTATTCTATGCCCCTCTTTGGCAGCCTGGTGGACTTATGGATCACTTCCTGTAATAATTATGCTAAATTAAAATACATGGGATTTAAAGGACCCCAATTATACTGAAATATAATTGTCAAATCACCAAAATGGTACTATTTTCTCATCCGACAGGGAACTTTTTAAGAACTTTGGCTACAATTTTAATATAAAACATCCTGGAGAAGATGTTTCTGACTCTGATATGCTTCTTTTTTCCTAGTACCAAACTGGTACAGGTAACTGGGTATATGTCCTAGTCTCACAAAGTAATTAGTTAAATGTTCAAATTCTCTGCTTTTCTGTGCAGAGTAAAAAGGTCAATTTCTAGCTTTAGGTGGATTCAGTGGTTCAATATCTAAATATGAATGAAATTGTACTGGCTCCTTCTAGCAAGTAACATCCCCCTGAGAAAGCTGTCCATAGGTCTCATTGTTAAACGGCGCTAATAACATTGATGCCTTGGACATCCTGAAAAGCATGAAACTGTTCCTTCCAAAAATTCCTTGAAATTCCTTATCGCTTCAGGAGAGTAAGTAAATTCTACTCAGTACATAAAGCATTATGCATACTCACTTTACAGTTACCCAAAACGAAACAGAAGGGCTACTCTAATTTTAAAGAATGCATATTGGTTTTAATAGCCTTGGTACCATTGCAAACATTTTAAAGAATATTAATATTTTATTGTCTCCTATCTTACAACCTCTCTTATTTCATGAAAAGTTGAAGGGGTTTTGCTGTTGTTGTTTTCTGTTTTGTAATGAGTTGATCTGGAAACATATCAAGAATTCCCTAAATCAATAGCCGTCAGCAGTGATTCCCAATTCTGGGGAACATCAGAACTATTCAGAAGATGTATCAGTTACTTATTGCTGCTATAACAAATTATCAACACAACCCTTGGTGGCTTAGAACAACAGAAACTTTTTTTTTTTTTTTTTTTTACTACTTCTGGAGGTCAGGAGTCTAAAATGAGTCTTGCAGGGATAAGAGTCACGTGTTAGCAAAGCCAGTTCCTTCTGCAGGCTCCAGGGGTAAATATCCCTTTTCCAGATCTGGTGTCTGCCAGCATCCGTTTGCTTGTGGCCGCATCCCTCCACTGTCTGCCTCTATGGTCACCTGCCTTCTCCTCCTCTATGGTCTAATTTCCCCCCATTTCCTTCTTATTAAGACAAGGATTGCATTGAGAACCCGCCTAGATCATCCTGGATAATCTCCCAGTCTGAAAATCCTTAATTTAATCACACCCACAAATTCCCTTTTACTCTATCAAGTAACATTCACAGGTTCCAAGGTCTAAGACCTGGATCTTTAAAAACCACACAGGGCTTTTCCAGACTGCACTGACCTCTGGAGATGTCTCACTCCACCCAACCCTTTTCTCTCGGGGAGAATCACCAATATTGGAATCCTGACAGCTGCTGCTCTGAGAGTTTTTCTGCTATGTGAAGCAAAAAAAAAAATAAAATAAAACTTGAGGATCGCTGTCTAAAATATAAGTCACATTGTCATCACTGTGTCATTGATTAGATGCCTGTGAAATTTTAATCTCTGAAAAATAAAACATTCAATCATTTCATAAAGCAGGATTTAAGCTTTCATATTTCAATATTCAATAAAATATAAAGTGACGGAATGAGGAATATGTGGCAGATATTGAGGCCTCTGTTCGGGGATTTTTTTTTTTTTTTTTTGTGCTTTCTATCTTGATAAGAGCTGCTGAGTGTATGATGCCCACGGAGGTGAACAGCTGACACAATCTAAATGTGCTGAGAATAGACATCTTAAGCTGTTTTCATGTCTCGGCTGAAAGATTAGATTTAAATATTTGCCAGTAGTTCTTAAAACACATTCAAGCAGAAAGAAATTTGTACGACACCAAGCTGAAATAGATGCATTTCATTTCCATTAAATGGTTACATTCCTGGCAATGATAGATAGTCAAAATCATCCCTAATGATACCGCTAAGAATTATTTAACTGGCCACATCCTACTTTCTGCATTGAACAAATATTTCTGTGAAAGGAACAAAATAAAATAAAATACCCTGTAGCTGTACTACAACACCTTCTGAAATACTCAAGGTCCTTTTTCACAGGGTTATGGTCCCACTTCCCCCTTCTTCTCACATTATCTCTTCGTTTTTCTCTAGCCCTGAGGTCCCCAAGCCTCAGGCTGCAGGTACCAGTCCATGGCCTGTTAGGAACCGGGCCACACAGCAGGAGGTGAGCAGCAGGTGGGTGCGCGAAGCTTCATCCGTATTTACAGCCGCTCCCCACCACTCACATCACCGCCTGAGCTCCGCCTCCTGTCAGATCACCAGGAGCATTAGATTCTGCACTATGGTGAGTTGCATAATTATTTCATTATATACTACAACGTCATAATAATAAAGTGCATAATAAATATAATGTGCTTGAATCATCCCTAAACCATCCCCCCGCCCCCGGTCCATGGAAAAATTGTCTTCCGTGAAACCGGTCCCTGGTGACAAAAAGGTTGGGGACTGTTGCTCTAGCCCATTTGGCTGCCAGCTTAAGATTCCAACTATCTACAGTTTGTTAGAAGAACTCTGCTCTGGCCATATCTAGGGTGCATCATCTGTCACTGGCTTTTCAATTGTTGATGGAACTCAGCTGGATTCAGTCTTGAATAATCCCTGCCAGGACCAGACCTCAGCAAAGCTTCTTTCGTGTGATTAGATTGATCAAATCTCTCCAGTGGCTTCTCATCATCCCTGGGATGAGTTTAGACCTCCTACAAGAGGTAGGAGGCCCTCCCTAGTGGGGTTCATGCCGAAACCTGAACTACCTTTCACCATTCCCTTCCCGGCACGCTGGACCTCAGCCTCGCACTTCCCAAAGCGTGCCAGAATACCACGTGCACCTCATCTGAAATGGCCCTCATCGACTGCCGGCATCTTATTCACCACTTGAAATTCAGTTTGGGGGCAACAACTCAGTTAGGTTTCTCTAAAATGTTCCCTTTAGTCTCTAGCAAATCTTTCCTCCTTTATGTTCCTGCTGGTCTTCACACATATTGCTACGGGGGCATTCATGACCCTGCATTTACACTGATTTGCCCACATTTCTGTGTTTCCATATTAAAATGTGAATTTCCATATCACACCATAGGCATTTTTGTGTCCTCTGTTCCTAGCACAGCACTGACACCTACTAGATAATCAATAAATATTTGCCAAGGACTGAATCCAGAATTTCACCTCTACCGTCTCCCTGTTTTAAAACCTACTTTAGAAAATTTTTGTTATGATTCAGTTACACATAGATATAAATATATAAATTCACACTCAGGCTGAGCTGCTTTTAATCTATATTTTTAAGTGTAATATAAAGGTGGTCCTCTCTATTGATAAATTCAGGAAATTAATAAGCATTCGGGATGTTTCAAAGGATAGAAAGCCTTTCTGACATCTTGATATCACACCATTAAAGGGGCTCCTCTATAGGTTGTAGAAAGATAACTCTAGGATTTGAGATCTGTACAGCCCCAGGGTTGTAATGGAGCTAATCTCAACACCTGATGATTGGATCCCTCTATAGTATCCAAAATGATGGTCAAAAGTCCTATTTGAGCACATCTAGCAACCTCCCAAAGAAGCCCATTTCAGCTTTTGCATGTGTCTTTTTAGAAATCACACACTTTGACATTTTTGATCCCTCTGGTCAATACTAAATGAAATTGCAAAGCAATGAAGGAAGGAAAATCCACCCCTGCGAGGTTTAAATTAAAAAACCAAGGAACACAAATCGTGTCAGGGCACCTTTATGCTTTTTAATTTGAGACTCAAGAATGCTGGCCACTTTAAAATAACCATATCTGAGATAATAAAGATTACAACAGGAAACGGTTTGATCGTAAATTGCTATGGCAGGAAACTGATTAGCTCAGCAAGGAGACAGGATGCTTCTTGTCGCTGCCGTTGTCTGAGTTAATTCTACGCCTCCTCCGTGGGCCAACTGCTCTGAGATAAAGGATTGTAAAGTTGCCTCTTGAAAGCAAGCTGAAGTATGATTAATAATAAACGCTGGGACAATAGAGAACACTGCTTCAAATTACAAAGAAGCTCGAATCAGTGAGTGAAGGTTAAAAAGGAATCTAGCAAAACACGATGACGACCTACACGATAGAAAGTTCCATGTGATGTGCTTATAATAAAAGGAATACTCTCAAAATTAGTAGTAGACATGCTTTGAAAGAAGGCTTTCTCGGGATCATCTTTTCTATGAAACCTGAACAATCTAAATTGGGTTGCGTGCGATGTGCTGAAATCTATTACTCAATATTCCACCCTGCGGTAAGTAGAATAACACTCTCACAAAAACGTCTATAACTTAATTCCCTGATACTGTGAATAAATTATCTTACACGACAAAAGGGATTTTGCAGATCCGATTAAGGTTAAGGACCTTGAGACTGAGATGGGAGGTTAGCCTGGATTATCCAGGTGGGTCCAACCTAATCACATGGATCCTTAAAACTGGAGGACCTTTCCCAGCTGGGTTCAGAGTCAGAGAGAGATGTAATTACAGAAGGATGGTCAAAGAGAGGTAACGTTTCTAACTTTGAAGATGAAGAAAGGAGACCACTGAGGCAAGGAATGTGGGTGGCCTTGAGAAGCTGGTAAAGGCAAAGGAATGGATTCTCCCCTAGAATATTCTGTGCCAACACCTTTTAGCCCACGGAAGCACAGTGAGACCTACGTCAGAGCTGTGATCACAACTGTTGGACAATACATTCCTATTGCTTTAAGCCATCAAGTGTGTGGCAATTTGTTACAGCAGCAGTAGAGAACTAATACACACCCACGTCCCTTCACACACGTTACACAAACAAACTGTAACCACCTGTCATTACCCTAACAATTGCACACGACTTATTTCTAAAATATTTTTCAGAAGCAATCAAAAAAGGTCCTGAAATAGTAGATCCTTCAAAGAGGAAATAAAAGATTCAATAAGCATTTAAAAAAAAAAAAAAGAAACCCGGACAAATTATCAACTTCTCTCAATGAAGCCAACAGAAACTATTCCATTTGCTTGAATTTCTCTTGCACTTGAGTGGAAATATCCTTTACTTCAACCACCTCCCCTACCTTTCTCTCCCCTTCTTCTCACAAACCTGATTTTAATGTGTTTTTTAGATGAAGTTTTTTAATAAATTTATTGACATGCATGTTTTCTAGAATTTATTATAGTGATAAGAACAATTAAAATTCAGTTTGCTAATTGAAACTTTGTTTTTTTTGAACAATGTGGCATTCATTCATATTTCAGACCCTACTTTACATTTTACTGATTTAAAAAAAAAATAGAATAGAGTTGCAAATCCTTCTTACTTACCACTTTGCAGCAAAGGGGCCAAAACCACCACATCAAAGCGATGCCCACCAGTAGCAGTAACACCAGAATAACAATGATGGCTGCAATCCCACTAGACTAAAGTAGGCAAAGACAAAAACAACATAGTCAGCAAAGTTTATGGTCACATTCCAAATGCGTGTTTTTTAAGGGAACACCAGCAAATAATACAGAAAGCATTAATGTCAAACTAGATATAGTCTTTTAAATTCTTTAAATTCTATAAATTCCTTTATTCTACTTAGTATATGTTATGCTATACTAGACACAGTCTTTTAAATTCTTTAAATTCTATAAATTCTTTTATTCTACTTAATATATGTTATGTTATGTTAAGACAGACAATAATAAACACAAAATCTTCGGAAGTGCTGAAGATCATTTTCCAATATGTCTGAAAGTAACACAGGAGAACTCACTCCTTGGGATTAGTTGGGTGCCTATTTTTGTGTTGCAAGCATAATTACCCTTAGGCAGAATTTAGGCAGAATTCCCCTAGACTTTTTGATGATGGAACACTATTTACTTTATATGTTTAAATAAGAAGATGAATACAAAATGTCCCCAAGTAGATTATAAACCCACAGTGGTTCCGGTTCCTGTTGGCAAGTGGTATATACACATCAATCCAAGAATGAGGTTGTATGCATTCACGTATCGTAAGATTACTCATTGAAGTTCAAGTACGACCTGCGCAAGAACCACACTGGTGTTCTTTCAATTTCTCAGACCCTCTGGCTAGAAAATGCCCCTCTCGATTAAACAACTCATAATTCTCTATACTTTAATCTTCGGCACTTGTCACAATGCAATTAATTAATTATGAGTTTTGTGATTATTTTTTTTTAATTTCTCTTTTCTGCCATGATTTATTGTGAGCTCTAGGAAGTCCGGGGCTAAGTCCAACCTACTTACCACTGTATACTCCATGCCTGGCATTTAAAAACTATTCACTGAGAGAATGAACACCAAAGAAATAAGACTGCAAAAGACACAGGCACAAAGAGTGTTTACTGAACTTTTAACGTAGAGATAGTTTCCAAGGGAACACAGTGTCTCTTTCAAAGCCTACTCTCTAGGATCCTCAGTAATAATGTTTTGTTCTGTGTTTTTGTTCTTTAAAAGGAAAGAATTCAGGGGAGAAAAAAAGAAGGTGGGATGGAGATAAATACTTTATAGAAATTTCCAGGCAAATTATCTAAGTACTCTGTTCTTAAAGCCAAAGAAAACAAGTGAAAGCATACATGAGGCCACTTAGGAAAATACACAAAGTGCATCTTTCTACAAAGCATTCTAAATATGCATGAACAAATCATGGTCCTCTCCACAGGCTTAATGACATTAAGCTCTAAACTCTAGGCAAACAGGAACATAACAGGAAAAGAATGTCATAGAACTGCATGGAAAACGGCGGTATCCTGTAAGAGAAAGGCTGTCAAATGTATAAATTCTTGATCTCACCTTCCAAAATAAGGTCTTATGTAAGACACCCCCAATCTGCGCCTGTCCACGTACGGAATGAATATAATACTCCCCACCAGACCTTTCCCGCAAGAGCATCCAGCCACAGCACTCATGGAAACGGTTCGCCATTTGGCTGTGCTATGCAACTTTCAAAAGGGTTCTATGAACATTTGGTCTCCCCTTTTCTTAGAATTCACACCCTGTGTTCAGAAATAAGGGCACGCAACCAGAGGCCATGAATCTTCTAAAAATTTAGTGGTTCGTTTGTTCCTTCTATGCATGTGCTAAGAACAGGAAAATCAGAAACTCACGCTGACGGAATGTAAAGTAGATGGGCTAGTACTGATAGGTAGTTAAAATTCTTGATTTTTCCCTCAAAAAATGCCTCTTAGTAGCACTGACACAACACTATGCATCTCCAGGTACAAATATGTATTTACTGTGACAATATCATTATCTCAATTGATTCCAGACTTGTCTCGAAAAATTGAAACTAAAATACGCACTTTCTAAAGACCGACAGATCTAACCTTCATCATATTTAAAGCAAGCATGATGGGAAAAAAGGTCAGAGAAGGCAAAGAACACAGCCTGACCTTGGCATGCATGCATGAGACACAGCCCATGAACACGCCAACCCCAGACATTAGCTCAGTTAACTGGATACAAATTCAGGCTCTCCCATTGCCTTTGTTTTGACTGCCAGAGGCATTAGAGCATGGAAGACATCAGTCATAAAAGAAAAATAATTTCATTGTTCACAAAACTTTATAAACAAATAAAGGAAAGGTCAAACCCATAGACTTCAGTCCTGCAATCAGATACCACGTTGCAAACTACAGACTTAAGAGTCAGAGGAAGACCAAGAAGCTGGACATGATTACACCTAAACCTATTTCGCGGGCAGCAAATAGACGCTTCTCACTTTTACTTAGGCTTGCCTCTCCTTTAGGTCAAAAAAGCCTAATTAACATTTAACACTCAAATGTCATTTTTCTTGAAGTGGAATAAATCCATATGACTGGAAGCTAAAAATATTTTTTATTCATCAAAAAATATTTGATGAGCACCTACTACATACTAGGCAGTTCAATAGGTACCAACATTAAAATGTTGGGCAACTCTTCATGAAGCCCACGGGTTAGAGAGCCAAGCCTTAAACACATGATTGCCAGCGTGAGGAGTGTGGAAAGAACATACTATAGAAACATGTACAAGTGGGAGCTGACCCAGTGTGGGGTTCTGGGAGGACCTCCTAGAGGATGTCTAAAGGAGGCTGGGGGTGGCTGGTCTGGGGGCTGGTACGTAGGCAGAATTAGTGGTTTCCTGCAAGAATAACAAAACGACCACGGCCACGGGAGCATAGAGTTTGAGGGGACTGAGTGACCACTGAAGAAGATAAAAACCGAAATCAAACACACATTTCTGAAAAGCTGTATTGTATTACAAAGAGAATTGGCCACTTGTTGGATTAATGGCCATTTGTTAGATGACCTTTCGATGGATTCTTTATTTTATCAATTCTTCCCAACGATGGTTTGGAACAAGTGCCATTTTCAGATGTCTACAAAGACCTGGTGTGAAAGTTAATTGAGGAGACTCAACACTCCGATGTCAGTCAAGGTTATGAAGCCAAAATCCTTTTAAGTGTTAACTGGGAGACACCCCAGAACCTCGAGCTTGATGTTAGGGTAGAAGGATCACACTTTCTAGTCATCCTAGACACGTTAAGCTTTTGAATTTCATCTGTATCTAATTTCTTTTCTCCACAGAAAGCAAGTTATACAATCAAAAACTTCACTGTGCCAAATATAACTAAAATTCTAGCTGTCCTTGCACAATCGCTATGAGAAAGAGGAATGCACTCAAAAGTTTCAAAACTGCACGAATTGTTATTGTTGTAATCTATCTAGCAATACTGAATCGCAGCAACTACATTAGGAAAAAAAAAATAGACACAGAGCAGGGGAAATGGGTCTCCACAATTTTGTTTCCATGAATTTAGAGTTAGGCAAACAAAAAATAGTCATGGAATAAATGATGGTTTCATTTTCTGGATTCTTTTGAAATAGTCTATATCGGGAATTAGCAAACTATGGCCCAAGGGCTAAATCCAATCCATCTATTTTGTAAGACCCCTGTAAGCTAAGAATAGTTTTTTATATTATCACATGGCTGAAAAAAATCAAAAGAACATGTGGGGCCTATTCTTCCATTATTGTGATACCTCACTTCGGAGGACAGGCTCAAGCTCTATCCAGGAGAATACAAGAGGTGCTAGATAACCACTGTTTTTGTAATTGAGTAGTACTCCATGGTACACATATACCACATTGTATTAATCCACTCATGGATTGACGGGCACTTGGGTTGTTTCCGCATCCTTGCAATAGTGAATTGTGCTGCCATAAACATTCGGGTGCAGATGTCTTTATTATAGAA
This sequence comes from Indri indri, assembly GCA_004363605.1. Lineage (NCBI taxonomy): Eukaryota > Metazoa > Chordata > Mammalia > Primates > Indriidae > Indri > Indri indri. The sequence goes on from RJWJ010001808.1 coordinate 73,736, forward strand.
TGACTTTTGTTCCTTTGGGATGTGGCAAAGAAATAACATGTAACCAAAATGTTTGTACCCCCATAATTTCCTGAAATAAAAAAAAAATTTTAAAAAATAAAGTAATATTGGAATATATTCTTAAATAAATGCGGTTATGTTATACATAAAAAAAAATCAAAAGAACATGTTATACGAAATTCCAGTTTCACTGGACATAGTCTTACTGAACACAGCCATTTTTTGACACAATGTCTATACTGCTTTTGCACTATCACGGCAGAGTTGAGTGGTCGTGACAGAGACCACATGGCCCCCGAAGCCTGAAGTATACATTTACTATCTGGCTCCTACAGGGAAAATTTGCCAACCCATCTCCTGCACAAGTCAATTTAGGATCTGGTTAAAAATGGTGGATTGTTCCAGCGTTCGGCGTAGGAGGGGAAGACAGCCTCGGGTTCAATTCTCAGTTCTAGCATTTACTAGCCTGTAACACCGGGCAAGAAAATTAACCTTTCGGAGCCTCAGGCTCCAAGTAATCCCTCTCCTGGGGACAGTAAGACCTGAAATCAGCTGGGGTTCTACTCATCAAGCCATGCGCCCCTTGGAGGGTTGGGCCTGCATGATAAAAGCAGCACCTTCTAAACTGAGGCCTTTTGCAACCATTTGGATGGAACTGGAGACCATTATCCTAAGTGAAATATCCAAATGAAAAACAAATACCACATGCACTTGCTGTTATATTAAAACTAACGGATGAGCACACATGTGCACAGAGGGAAGTAAAACTCAGTGGAAATTAAGCAGGGGGGGGAGGAGAGGGGCAAAAACCTACCTAACAGGTACCATGAACACTGTCTGGGTGATGGGCACAGTTATAACCCTGACTCGAGCATTACAAAATGATACACGTAACCAAAAACATGTGTACCCCCGTAATATTTCGAAACTAAAAAAAGGAAAGAAAGAAATCACCTTATTCTAAAACCACCTCAAGTCACGTTACCCTCTCCTGAGAACACGAGCTAGGAAGACTTCCTTAAAGCACACAAGCTATGAATTCCGGATGAGTCATTTCGCCTCAGCACCCCTGCACAGGGAACTCACGCTTGGTTTGCAGGACAGGAGCAAGGACCTGTTTTCCTGGTTGAGGGAAGAGAGCGGGGGAAAAGACGGCTGGAAGTGCAGAGTAGAAAGAAGGATGGAAAAAGAGTGCCATTTCCGTGAGCTAAACAGTGACAAACTGCAAACCACAAATATTTGTAACCTCGACCACATCCGGAGAGACCGCAAAACGTAAAAACTGCAACGTCCACAGAAACTACAAATTGCAACACACGTTACAGATGAAAAAAACACCACGCAAAAAAACAAACTTAAAAACAGAAAACCTAGCTATTTTCAAAATAGAAGCAGGTGTTGATAAAGACTTATCCAGAGTGTCCAAAAGTGACCCAAGGGTCCATATGGATGTTCCTTCCCTCCCCCCCGCAACATTGTCTTACAATAACAAACACAACTGCCTCTGCACAGATAACATTGAACTGTTTTATTTTGTTTTCTGGAGGAAGGATGTCTTCTGAATTCATACATCAAAAATGTAAAACCATGAGATGGGAGGAAGTGCTTAGGTTTGGGATTTTGGTTTTCTGGAGGGCAGGAATTTTTCTTTTTTTGTTTTGATTTATATATTTTTCACAGAGAAATTATACTCTTAAAAACAATAGCCATGGAGTCAGTTCCTTTTAGTACTTCCTGTTTTCATGTTCAACAATCTAATAGCAAAACTTTCTATAAATCCACAAAATGAAATACAAGGAAAAAACTGTCTAATAAATGGAGTTTACATTTCAAAGCATTGCATTTTGGGCAATGCAAAAATACAGTTCCAATGTAGGTTCAAACTAAGATATTATCTATCAAACCATCAAAATCAAACTTCTTAGGAGGTTTCCATGTTTAAAATGAACAAAATAATGAAGTCACACATTAAGATGCAGTAATGGTATCAAAACATGATAAATACCTTAGGTACTAAAATCTAACCTTAATAACAGAAAAATACTATCTTTCCATATGTAATATTTTAAGAAAAAATGCTTTATTTGGAAGTCATTGTCTTAATTTATATTTTGATTTTAAATGTGACTTTTGAATTTTATGAATATCAAAATTAAATGTATACTATCTTAAACTTCCTGTAAAAAGGGGTTCAATAAAAAACAAAACAACCTTAAATTAAAAATTCTATAGAAACATTTCCCGGCAATAGTCTTCTACGCAACTGCCTGTATCTTCTCTATTGCAGTATGCAACAACACTGAGAATCACACAACATAAAGAATATTTCTGAATGGAATTACTTTTAAAAGGTAACTCTACGCAAACTTTTTACTTACACATTCTGTGGCTGTGATGATTAATGAGCTTGAGATGACAGATTTTCCTCCATTAAAGCTCACGGAAACATCAAGAGTCCTGGGGAAAGAAAGAAGAAAAAAAATCACAAATAAATTAAAAACTAGAGGATTATAGGATGTGTTTATTTTCTAATATAATGCAAAACTGGTGGGAAAAATACAAAGATTTAGGATTGCAGCTTTTGGCAAATTATCCCAGATTTTTTCTTTCTTAGTTCTAGTCCTTATTTGTTAAGCCAGAGGCAAACTTCTTAAGAGATCTAATTGTTCCTTTTAAAAGCATTACTATAAACAGGGACATTAAGACATTTCTTAATCCAGAGAAATGCTAAGATTGTTTCAAATTCATGAAAACCTAAAAAAAGGGAAAACCCATAGATCCCATTTAGCATATTATCATCATCACAAGTTCATTGTTTAAAAATACAAAATAGGAAGTAATAAACTATTCAAGGATAAAATACAGAAAAAATGAAATTAAAATGAGACAAAGTAAAGAAAAAAAGAGAAAGATTTATTTGCAGACATTTGTTGTAGATGGCCCCATAATACTAAAGGTAGTCCAACAAAGGCAGAAGAAAGAGAAGGTCATTTCTGTCCCTGTCTAAGAAATATTGTAGTTAAAATACAGCTCTCATTTTGAACATATGATTTCAAATTATAAAACAAATAATAGTAATTGAAATTTCATTAATTCATATCCGTTATTTGGGATCAGTTAGCCTAAAGTTGGTAACGCTTTTCATTTTTTAACAGCTGTAACAAGATATCAAAGAGAAAATAATGACAAAGGGCTTTAAAATATGTAAAGAAACGGCATTTTTCCAAAATAGTTTACAAAGTATATTATCATATAATAATTGGTATGCCAACAAATCAAAGTTATCCATTCATTAAAGCAGAGAGTAGTTGGGTGACATTTTGTTAATGTGGTTTCTATACAATACTATGCCTTTCAAAGCATCAAATACTCACACAGCATTCTAAATTCTAAGAATTAACAGCCAGAAATTTTGCCTCGTAACTCTGAATTACTAGAATTTTGCTATAGAGAAAAGATTTCTTCTCTATGCCTTTAATGGAGAGTCAAATGCTACTAGTTACGGACAGGATACAACAGAAGCAATCTCAAGCTGCTGGCAAAATTTTCAATAATGATGCCAGAGAGGGAAGATAAGAAATATTATTTAGACCTTGTTATTTGTCAGATGCTGTCCTAGGCATTTTATGGGCATTATCTCATTTAACCCTTCACAATAGCCCTTGAAGTAATAGTTTCACAGTTTTTACAGATGGGGTGCAGGAGGCCCAGAATTGCTAATTACCTCGCCCAAAGTAGGAAAGCTCAGATTCTAACTAACATTGAACTCTTTCCATCACACCACAGAGGCTTGACAAAACGATGAAATCAAAGTCTTCAATGTGTTTCTTTTCTCCATGTGATATTCAGTTTGGATTCATGAAGGAATAAAGCCACCAGGAAAGCTACTACTAGCAAAGTTCAAGCTAAACTTTCATCCAAAATTCAAAAATGCTTTTTTTTTAAGTAAGAGAAAAGGCATACGATATTTATTAATGTGTATACAGGAGCCTCTAGAATGAAGACCCAAAGACACAGGGGAAATTGTCCACTTTTATGCTTAGGTTCAGCAAAGCATAGACAGCTGTGTAGAAATATGATTGGACAAAAAGGGTGTGATCTAATAATAGACTGAATGGTGAAACCCAACAGGCCTATCTGTCCAGATTCCTCTTGGCTTCTCTGAGTTGTATTCTTCCCTTCTGGGTGTGGGGCAGGACCCTCTCTGGAACAGGGGTCTTATGACCTATAGTCCAATAAGGTAGGTCAGATGCAAAATTCAGAAATACTTCTATTAAAAATATTTCTTATAAAATATTCATTTTAAAATGAGTTGCTGAAGAAGATAGTTTAACTAAATCCAGGAAAGAATGAGAAATTTGGATGTTCGAATTAACTGAACTCCTGAACTATTCCAACACAGCATGCCAAGTGGCCTATTTAGGAAAGCAAGCTTAAACCTCATTGCTTGTCCCGCAGAACTGAGTGCCTTGTTTTGTTTTGGTTTTTTTAATGACTAAGCATAATTGAATCAAAAAATAATCTTTCCTAGTTCCTAATTCCTCTACTTTAAAGCATGTACCAGGAATTACATGAAAGGGTAGGCATGGTTCTTTTTGGGAAGATTCTTTTTGGAAAAATTATTTTGGTTCATGATAATGTATGATTCTTGCAGGTAATCTTACTGATTCAACGTTAAAAGATCAACAGATATCGACTGACGTTGTTTATAATCTGGCACTTTAAACTCACCAGAAACAAACTAGTTCTCTAATTAATGAAGGAAATATTCAAACTTTCCATGTGTAACAAAATGGAATGAGAACAGAAGATACCATCTGAAAACAAAGTTCACTCTTTTCTATAGTAGAATGCATGCTGATGAGATCTTGTAGCCAACCAAAATAACTGTGTTATCCCCAAATCTCAGTCTAGTATCATGTGGCCGGTGTCGAATAAAACTGAATTAAGTCTCCACAGATATGGAAATCCACGTAATGATCTTTTGACATACGGACTTCATTGGAACAATGTAATCTTCACCTTCCTCAGAGTAGAAGCATGATCAAAACATTACCATTGACAGCACCCTTAATAATCACAGGCGTGTATTGATTCCTTCCTGTAACCCAGACACGTTAATTCATCTTCTCATTTAATTCTCACAGCAGCCCACTGAGATGGTACTAGCATTCGCTCCGTTTTCCAAATGAGGAAACTGAGGCTTAAAAAGGTAACTTGCCAAATACTGGACCTCTCTGACTCTGCGGTCCCTTCTGTACGGTACTATCTCAATCCTCCACACTCGTTTTTAGAGTCTTATATCATTGGCATGAGCTTAGTATCACTCTCCCAGTTTTTTACTGTATTCATATATTTCTCCTGGTTAACTAGAGTGGGACTTGCTATATGCTAAAACGAGATATTTATTTGTGAATATATACATTTGTGAATATATGTGTATACATACATTTACATTTTTTCTGGCAAAATTTTTCAAAAGTGTTGAGAACATGAAAAATACAGGTACTTCTTTTAAATTTTGTTGTTTCTATAGAAAAACATTTCTGAAATTATTGCTATCATATTGGCACCATCATGAAGCTGGTGCCTTTGCCAAAAGCTGTGCTAGTCCTTTGCTGGCACACAGATTAACAAAGTCACCTCTCCCTCCAACCCAAACTCAAAACCAGGACCTTTCTTTGCAAGAAGGTTCCCATATACATTTTGGATGTTCTCTGTGTATTTTATTTCATTTCCGTTAGTAACTATGGATTGTTCATTGCTATTCCTACATAACTTCTACTTCTGGTTGGTCTATTTCTGACATTGGAACCCGTACTCTCAGTTACAGAGATTTTATTATGGGAAAAAAATGTATTAAAACAACTTTGTGTTTACTTAATAGGAGGAAAGAGAGTTCATATTTATTTGTCCCAAACATCAGATAAAATTTTAAAAGGGATGGGTTCAGCCCACATGCTGAATCTGGAGTCTTGAGTTTGAATCTTCGTCACTCTTAATCATCCATTCCTCACCCCATAAAATGGGGTTAATGGTACACTTTTGTGGGGTTTTGGGGTGAGAAGAGCTTGATAAATAATATATATAAAATGTCTAACACAATGCCTGGAACATAGCAGGTATTCTATAAATTACTGTAATACCTAACTATTTGCATAATGAATTGTTTAAAATATCAGGGTAATTTTTTTTAGAAACCAAGCCAGAAAACAACATAGATAATGTAGAAGAACATCCAGCAGCAATGAAATAATTATGCAACTTTTTGTTTTAAGAAATTTCTATTCTATTTACTGCCATACGAAAATACAGAGAGTTAAATTGTTCAAAACATGCCTACTACACAGTGTCATGCAGTTTCGTGTAAAGAAAGTTTTTAATGCTACTTCCTGCCTGTTATAAAACATTATCTTGATTAAAACTGACATTATAGCTATGTTGAGCTCTGGGCTTAAACCTCAAGCTTAAAACTACACTCGAAATTGGCATATGAATGTTTGCCAGTAAATTCATTCAATCACTCACTCATTGTATTACTAGTTAATTAAACCAATATTTATCCATTGCCTACAATAGCAATAATCACTATCGTAAAAATAGCATGGCCTTTGTGCTGAGCTTGGGAATAGGGCTGAAATAACAAATTACAATGTAACTGAAGCAAAGCCACATGAACAACCACAATAGCATGGGATATTAAGTAAAATAGTCAAAAGCACAGGATACTAGAAGACCACGTGGGAGACACAACCAACTTAGCCTTGTCCCGTGAGTATTAGCAAAGATTTCCTGCAGGACATCACCTATGGGATGAATCCTAAAGAATGATTAGGGATTAGGAAAAGAGATTAGAAAGAGATTCAAGCAGATGGAATACTCTGACAGGCTGGAAGGCAAGAGAGACACAGAACAGTCAAAGATCTAGAAGCCATTCAGCAACAGCGAGTGTGAGAGTAAGAAAAAAACAGCTTCGTACTGAAAAGGTGAGTCTGGCAGAGACGGTGAAGTACGCAGGATGTTACCGTCAGACATCTGGAATTCGTTCTAAGAGCTATTAAGCTTGGTGGAAATACGGTTAGAATTGTGTTTGACAAACATCACTCTCGTGGCTGTGTAAGACATGGGTCTGGACAATCGATTTCTAGAGTAGAAAGACCAAGAACCAAACCAGAACCAAAGCAGAATGGAACTAAAGCATCGGCAATGAGGATAGTGTGAAAATAAAGACTGAGAGGCATCAGGAGTTAGCACGCAAAGGACATGGATGCTTGTTGGATACAGATGCTGAGGGAGGAGGAGCAACAACAACTTCAGAGTTTCTGTCTTGCACACGTAGGGGGGTCGTCTTGCATAGGGAGCACCAGAGAAGGAGCAGGTTTGGACAGAAGGACATGAGTTTAGGTGGAAACCTCCGAATTTTAGGCACCTGTGGGATTTCGAGTAATCTAGCAGACGTCTGGATAGTGGCCATTTGGATAGTGGATTTAGATCTATGGAAAAGCTACAGCCTGGAGAGTTGGAGCTCGTCGGTAAGAAAAGGGGAGCTTAGAAAAGATGAGTTTGTGGGCCAGGTATGCGACCATGATAAAAAGTGAAGGGGCTGTAAGCAGAGGGGCCTGAAGCGACATCCAAGCAGAAGCAGCAGCAGCCAGGGTGACAACATGAAGGCATGAAAGTCGAGGGGAGACCTTCTCCTGACACAGGAGTGGCCCACAGTGCAGACGACTCAGGGAGATGAAGAAAGACAAGGCTGAGAACCGACAACTCTTTCAACATTGTTACCTATAAATTGGTTCTACATTGTTTAAAATTTCTTTTTTTTGGGGGGGGAGGGGATTTAAGGCTCATCCTATCCCAGTAGGACCTCATTTTAATTTGATTACAACTACAAGGACCCTATTTTCAAATAAGGTCACAGCCACATGTATTAGGGCTTAGGATTTGAACCTACCTTTTTGGGGGAGACAATTCGACCCACAACAGGGTGATGCTATAGGCCTAGGGTGTTTAAAATTTCTTACAAGTATCTTAGTCCACCCTTTGCTCCATCCTTAGAATTGTTTTCAAAGTAGAGGAATAGGATAAACCTTAACAACTTACTAATAACGAAAATACTGAAGTGAGTTTTCACATCAACTAGTAACCAACTAGTAATCATAAAACTAAATTCGAATGTATTAAATTCACTCCATGAGAAATTATTAAATAGTATTGTGATATACAATTAAATAAAATTCAATAAGTCCTAGGAATCACAATATTTTTATTTAATGTCTAAAGACATATGACTACTCCAAAACAGGGGAATGGCTCAGTGCCATATGTCGAAGCTACTCTGATCTCAGAAATTTCATACTCCATGAAATATGGTTGACGTTTCAATCTACAGTAACCTATTTGCAAAGTATTCATTTGCTTCTGACTTTATGCATATCCACTAAAAGATTGCCATTTTATGATCTATTAAAGAGGATGAAAAAATTAAATAAAACTGTGAAAGACATTTGCTGGAAGTAATAAATAATTTACCTCCAATTTGCACATACTGAAAATTAAACTGGCAACTACTCAAAAAGTTATTAAAATTACGGTGACTTAAGATATTTTGAAATCAAGTGCTACTATTTAATGCTCTGCAGAGCTGTTAAAAAGTTACCTTTTGCATAATATAGATTTTAAGTTGAAAAACGAGATTTCATAATTGTGACTAGTTTAAGATTCTACTTTTAGTTAGGAGTATATATATGTAAATTAATATTTTTTCTAAGGATGCTTTCTTCAAAGTGATTAAAAGATTCTTGAATTGAATGATTCTTTTAAAAATATCTCAATATGTATATATAACTAAAAGAAAAAACTGTAGTCAGGAAGATTGCTAGATTTCAAAAGAAAGGCAGCTCTCTTCAGAGATGTACTGGACATCACAGCTAAAACTGTATTATAACTGTTTTCAGTATTACACTGAAAATAATCCCCTATTAATTGCTTTGTGTATTTTCATGAAATACTAAAAAGACACTTGGAAATAATAACCCAATCTTTAGTGCCTTTCATCTAAAAATGTCGAGTGTCTTACATAATAACTAATGTAGTATGTAATAAATAATATAAGCTTTAATAATATAAAACTTATAAGTATATAAGAGCATTTAAGTACACATTTAAGGAATATTCTCTACATCATCATATAGCTGTCCCTCTTTAAACACCTACAGTTATCAAAACACTAACTGAATAATTCTAATATTTAGAAAGATCTTCCTTATATTGACCTGAACTGTGCCACTCATTGCCTGCTTTCTTCCTCCTTTATTTGTAGCAATAAAGAGTAAGTTGAATCTGTCTTTCACATGACAGATTTTCCAATGTTTGAAAAGAGCTAATGTGTCACCCCTGAATCATATCATTTTCCAGTATTTTAAATTACATCCCATTTAGCATTTCCAACATCTTGTTGGCCACCCCTCCGTGGGCTCAAATTAACAATTGTTCCTCTTAAAAGACATTGTCCAGAACTGTATGTAAGACTAAGGATGGGCATGCAATGCAGATTAGGTGAATTTATCGCATTTATAGGTATGATCAGAAAGCAATACACCATGTGAAAGAAAAGATAAATGTTCCATCATTTGCAGGGGGAGGAGATAAAGAAACAGAGAAGTAAAGCAGGTCCTCAGCCTTAACCTATATCTCACCGAGACTCCAATGTTTATATTCAAAATAAAGACATAACTAGTGTCTTAGTATCCGTGATTTAAAAAAAAAAAATCAAGTCTGATTCCTCACAAGAAACAGAAGAAAGAATAAGTTGCGGTTGGGCCACCTGCTACAATCATGAGGGATTTAGGGATGTTGTAGATATATATACACATACGCATTCAGATATAGGTGTGTTTTTGGAAAGAGGAGACACTGAGATAAAGGTAGAATTTCCAACCAAGAAAGAGAACTGGAATTAATCAATTTTATTCTGGGCAAACTAGATTAAGCCTGATATTGAAAAAATAACAACGTCGAGGACCATTAAAAGATTCCACTGCCAAGTCAGGTTCTAATATCGAGTCCGCCGCACGGCTCATCTCAATGATCCTTCAGTTTTGCTTGAAATTTTCCGCGTACACTGATGTCTCCATCACTTCTTACTCAAAACACTCTGTCGAGTGTCTTCCCACGCTGCCTTTTAAGAGAACTAATACTATCAGTTTCATCTGATTTAGATATTTATTTCATATTTGCCAGAAGATTCTGGCCAATGTTTTTGAAAGCACATTTAACTATACCATATGCCTCCTTAAATCATCTCTATCAAACAAACTGTAGGATAAGGCTCTGGTTCATTCTGTTCTGTTTTTCTTTCTTCACAATGTGTTTATGTATATTTACTCAATTTGTTCTGTTCTTCTTGCCAAATCACAGGTTTGAGATCTCAACGATGGCACAGCAGCTGTGCTATTGTTGGTGTCTCAGGAAACAAGGGTCAGAGAAGAACCTGTGATACCTGCACGTTAAACCGTGAAGCTATCGCCCTGGAACAGGGAAGATTCAAAGAACTTCAGAGAGTTCATCCTCTTCAAACTCAAAGAGGACATTTTGGTACAAATGAACCCAAATGCTGTTAGGAAAAAAACTCCTAAATGATCTGCAGATTTTTCTTGGTAAAAGAATGTGTTTAATCATAAGGCATTTTAAATTGTATCTAACGAAAGAAATAGATTACAATAGATACTCCCACCGTTACATTCTTGCTGCTTAAATACTAAGCATTTGTTCATCCCAACCTGAACCTCTATACCAAATAAATAAATTTAATAAACATAGATTTCTCCCCCAAAAGTTCTTCAAAGACCCATTCTCACAATGCTCAACAATGATAGACCTGGATAGGGTTTGCCCAGATACTTTGCAATCTGTTTTCTCCATAATATCAATTTCCGAATACGGATCAATGTCCTAGCTACTCTGCTACATTCTTGGTCTCAAACTCCAGGTAAACACCTTCATGTTAATCCTCTTTTGAACCAAAATCCGTCAGCCCTAAGTTTTAAAAAGAATAATGCTCAAACAAAAAGCCATTCGTGAAATAACACACAGATGAGGAAGACGCTCACAGAGCGGGCTAATGAGACGAGGCCACACCCGTGCAGCCAGCTCTGAGACTGTGCATCTGGTTCTGAGGCTGGCTGTCTAGGGTGACTTCACCAGCATGCTGTTAATTATTTAAGTGAGAGAGAACAGGGGGGGACCATGACCACATCTGTCACCCTCACACAGGAAAAAAAAAAAACCTTCGTTCATTGTCGGGCCAGATGTGTTTATTTGAAACACAGACTAACTAGCTACTTAATGGGTTTGCATCCTTAGCCAAAAGCTAATTAGGCAAACGTAGTGAGCATCAGTCACCTTACAAGGCTAAACTGTTTCAATTGTGTTGGTTTCAATCCAATCTCATAAGAGAGACCATCACCTACAAAAGTATCTGAAGAAAATTCAAGGCAAAGAAAAGGTCCAAATCACCTAGCAACATACTAAGCAGAACAAATAATGATGTCCCCAAATACCTAATCTGCATCAACAAATAAAATCTTCTAAAGCTTTGCCTTAGTGGTATCATGCACCAGATACAAAACAAAGGCAGGCAAAAGTAATTCTTTCGGACAGATCTTTGTCCCAAAACATTCTCAGTTTGCTTGTAGGTGAAATATTAACGTCAAAAGCCAAACGAAGGATGATGTCTCGTGTCTGACATTTTATTATGCTACGTGTGATTTTAAAAAATCCTATCTCCTGAGTATTTAGTCTATCTACAAATAATTAAAGAATAGCAGCAGCCTCTATGGTATTCTATTCAAAAGGAAACCGTGTTCCAAAAGCAAATTCTAGAGGAAAAAAAAAAAAAAAACTAGTGCCTGGGATAGAATAGGGCATGTTGCATTTTATAACTATTTTGGGGAGGAAGTAGGCTGCTTTCCTTAACTGGTCACCACTGTTAAAAAGCCAAGATGGTTTTCTGCTATTTTAAATGGTATGTCTCCCCAAAATAAAATTCTGACCATTTTTCTCCTACCTACCATAGGCCCCTGACCCTAACAATCAAATGACCTCTTTTAGCTCTTTATATTAACAAGTATACCAAAATATTTGAGAAAAATTCGTGCATTTTTTCCTCCAACAAACATTTAGCGACTCCAGTATGTGTCAGGCATCACGTTAAGTGCTAGGGATACAATGAGAAACAGGACAAAAACTGATCCTAGCTGGAAGGAGTCACACAATAACAATGAAATAAATGCTTTGGAGGGGGGAAAAAAAAAAAAACGAGTAGGGAGTTACAGACCCGAGGGAGGGATGGATTGCATGATTAAATTGGGTGACCGCAAGAGGGCTCCCCGAGAAGGTGACATTTGGAATAGACTTGAAGAAGCTGAGGAAGTAAATGGTGAAGGGAAGAGCATTCTAAGCAGAGGGAACAGCAAGCACGAGAGTGTCAGAGTGGGAGTGAGCGGATACGGTCAAAGAACAGCAAAGAGGCCGGTGTGACCATCACCAAGCCCGGAAGGTGCAAAGAGAAGATGGAGTCTGAGAGGTGATGAGGCGCCAGATCTTGCAGAACCTTGTAGAACATTACAATGACTAGCTTTTTACTCCGAGTGAGGTGAGGAACTCATCATGGAGAATTTTAAATGAAGTGTTGAGAGGGTCACTCTTGCCAAAGACAGAAACAGGAAGACCAGGTGAGAGGTTAATGATCCAAGCAAGAGATGACAGTAGCTTGGTCCAGGATGGTAGTTAGTAGAGGTGGTGAGCGGGGATTGGATTCTGGATATATTTGGAAATCAGAGCTGAGAAGTTCTGCTAATGGACTAGGTGTAAGAGAGAGAAAGAAGTCAGTAATGACTCAAAGATTTTTAACCTGAACAGCAAAAAGGATGGAGCTGCCAATGACTAAACTAGAATTGCTGGACAACTAAAAATGTATATAGAAAAAATTAGCCGGGCATGGTGGCGCATGCCTGTCGTCCCAGCTACTTGGGAGGCTGAGGCAGGAGGATCGCTTGAGCCCAGGAGTTGGAGGTTGCTGTGAGCTAGGCTGATGCCACGGCACTCTAGCCTGGGCAACAGAGCCAGACTCTGTCTCAAAAAAAAAAAAAAAAAAAAAAGATGGCACCATGTAAAACGGACCTGCCGCAAATTCTAGGTCCAGTCTAATGTAGCCATTGGCACATTGTCAATAACACCAGATCATTACATGACACAGAAAATGAATAATAGTCTTAGTCTTGCAAGTTATATTAAGTAGTCCCTTTCAGTCTATTTGAAATAGAAAGCTGATACTGCTCCGATTTACTTGCATAACCAGAAATGATGCGCAGTAGATATCTTGAATATTTAAGGATCCACAAAAATTAAGTTGTTCAAGTCAACTTAAAAATACTAAAATGATTTTCATAGTTTTCATGGAGGAAAACATAATCTTCACTCTCTGAATACTATTCTAGACTTTGGGTTGTGGCCTTGTGTGTTGAATTTTTCCCTGCTCTCAGTGTAAGATTAACATAAAGTGATTCTAGAAAATGATATCCTATTCATTATCCTAAACAACCACTGCTGCTGGGCTAGGGAATATCTGAACTATTGGAAAGCATTGCTTCATAGTAGAGAGAAGAGAAAAAGATCACAAATGGAAACACTAAATTACTAGTAAAATTATTTGTGCATAGATAATTCTAATAAAAGCCCTTCTTCAAAACTAAATATTCCTTCTTCTCAAGTTGGTTTTGTTGTTGTTGTTGTTTTGGGCCACATGAAAGAACATGAGCATAGAGACCTTAACAAATATGGGACACAAATTAATGTAAATGTACAAATATTCTTATCATCCAGGGTATACTATATTGAGTCATGTTCTTCGTGTTATTTAAACTTAATATTTATTAAATTCTATAGTAATTACTTAAAATCTCCCTTTGGAACTCTTGTGTGTTATGTGTGTGTATATGTAAAGTCGATACCTTAAGCTCAAAATAATGGTTACAGCTCTGATTATTTATAGGGTCCACTGGCAGGTTTCAAACCCATCCAGATAAACATTTACAGAGCCTAATAATCACTATTTGAGAAAGAAGATAAAACATACTTTAGCATTTTCAGCCTACTAAGGGTATAAGTGAAGTGCTAACTAGAGTGGCTTGCCCAGAGCTTACTATTTAATGACTACATGAAAAGAGGATATAATAAAACCACCAATATGTTATTAGTCACTATTTCCTAATCATTTGTCTTTAAAAATGTGTTTAAATTGTTTTAATTGGAGTACTTACTCTCCAGCTGTATTCAGGATAGGTGCAGGACACAGCATGGAATTCAGCTGTACACTTACTGGTTTTACACCTAGAAAATAAAACGCCATTGAATTAATAAAGGGTTTTATGTATCTCATGTAGTTTACACAAAAAGTATTGCACAGAGTTCAAGTGTAGAGTATTAGGTATATTAACATAAAAAAATCTAAAGAAAGAGAAGAAAGAAAAAGGAATGAAAAATGAAAAGAGATTATATACTCCATTGACATGTAGTGTTGGTAAGTCACAAATTAGGATGTTTTAGACTTAGACTAAGTTCAAATACTGTTGCAGATACTGTAAAAATACCATCTTTTTCTCCTAAAGTTTTCAAATGTCTCAGGTTTTTAAGAATAAATAATAGATATTTTTTAAAAGCAGAACTTAGACAAGATGAAGAAAGAAAGGTGAATGACCAAAGGAAAATGAACTTATGAGTTTAATAAAATAGTTGTATCTACAATAAATAAATACATTGTATAAAGCTGGGTGCTTACATTAACCTTGTAATTTTAGTAACATGAGAAAAATGATCCAGACTAGAAATATTCAGAAAAGTTACATAATCAAATGAATCATCTTAGAATGTAAAGGATGAAAACACAATTCTGATTTTACTTATTTGTTTGAGGCTTTACTTTTATAAACTTAATCTTACGTAACTAGGCATAAAATATGTTTATATTATAGTCAACTCAAATATATAATCCAAGGGAGTTAGGTAAAGCTTAGGTACAAATGACTACTGAATAAAAATAAAATTATTTTGTTTTGTCATCCTCAATTGTGGAACTGACTACAAGGAGAGTTTGTTGTAACAAATATTATTGTTTTGCCTTACCAAAACGGTAATCTTAAAAGGAAAGAGAGGAATAAATTATGACATTTACCATGCTGAGAGCCCCATCAGTGTATGTGGCCAAAGCTATGCAAGTTGCACCATTTATCACCACCAGATAAAAAGCAAAACTGAAGACGAATCTCTCAAAAAATAACTGTATTATACAGTCCAACTTACAATATAAATTCTTGGAGGGCCGTATAATCGTTAACGAGGAAAAATGTTTTAATAGAGACCCAAAATGCTCAGAACACTGACTTCCATTTAAAAGGGGGAGTTTTTTTTCAGAATGGAAATCAAAACATACTCATATTCATCATCAAAACTTATCTTTAAAAGTTGAGTCTAGAGAAAATTAAAACCCGGTTCCATAATATGATAATTATCAACAAACACTGTGCTAGGTGGTCATTGGGATACAAAAATCTATGAGGCAAAAAAGAAAAACTGTCTTCAAGAAACTGACAAATTATCAGGAAATTAGATAAAGAAGACAAGAGACAAAAATTAAGGAAACAAGTAGTAAGTCCAAGATAATTAGATTTCAAGACCAAAATGGAAAGAAATAAGTCTGTGGCAAGAGGCCACGAAACCAGGCAGTGGATGCCGTCCATACAGAGCACGGTCAGGAAAACTGGGTTTAAACATCAGCTCTGTCCACTACTGGCTGTGTCGATACAGGCCAATTACTTTATTCTTTCAGCCACAAACCATCACTTGTATAACGAGGCCCCTTAGGACAGTATCCAGCATTTATTAAGTTATGAGAAAGTGTTGCCGTTATTAAATAACCATTAAATAATTACTGTTTGTATTATCATTGATACTTTGTTTCTTCCTTCTTTGATTAAAAAACACAGCATAGCTGGTTTTAGCTGGAGAAAAGTGGATATTACTCGATGCTGATGTGCTTTGCGGATAGTAAAGCGACACCCATACAGGTGGGGACCTACTCTTTGTGTACGTTCCATTCACGGTGTAAGTGCAGAGAGCGCTGCCGTTCCGACTCCCCAGCGTGAATCCTCTTCCATTCAAAACAATCTGAAATTCCTCTACAAGAAAAAAATTTTAATCATTGTTGTACCAAAAATAAAAAAAAAAAGACTTAAAAGTATCCAGAAGCACAGAATAAATTTTTTCGTACTACTCAATCAACTAGCAGCAAAGACATAGCTCTGTATTTCCAACCGTGCTGACTTTCTTAGCCCCTCTAGGTAAGTGTACTGGAGATACCATTTTATTTTTTGGAAAATAAAAGAAAGCACCCCTATAATTTCTAATTTTCCAGCAGTGACCAAGGTATTAGAATTGAAGCGTAGGAGTCATTCCCAGACAGATACCATACAAACTTCCCCAAATTCTACCCTTAGGAAAATATCATAAGGTCTGGGAATGTAAAGAAAACTAATTAATTATTCGTGTTCTTTGGTTCTCAGAAAAGGCATGTGTAATATTTTCTTTATGTGTCTCTCTTACAGAATTCTTTCTTAACAGCTTCTTCACCTAACTAATCCTGGCTTCATTTTCTATTGCGTACAATGTATAAACCAGCAGAAGTCATCTATTTTGGATACTAATCACCTATGGACAGTTACTAAAGGAAGTTGATCTAACTTATTGTACCCTTTCTCTACAGTAGATGCAGGCACTGAAAAATGTTAGAGAATGAAAGAATATGCTAGTAGGAAAGATAACGGATCAAATATCTCGATAGGCAGTAAATGTTTGCTACTTAGCTGAAATACGATTTATTATTTTAATAGTCATTAACTCTTGTTAAAAGGGTAAACTGAGGCACTTTTTTTTTTTTTTTAGGAGTTATTTGAGCAAACAACAATTTCTGAATTGGAAAGCTCCAAATCAGAAGTGGTTTAGGAGCTCTACCGAGGAAATGCAATGAGGGGGCTTTTAATAGGATGCACTTGGAAGGAAAGCAAAGAAAGTATTTCACGGGTTATAGCCATGCCATTGCCCGATTTCGTCCATCCTGTTGGAAAGTCCCGAGTGATGCAAGTTTGTTGTTTTTGATTGATTGAGCTTAAGTTCTGTTTTTCTTAATACAGGCGTTTATAAGAAATAGATCAAGTTAAGCTTCAATGATGTTTGCAAACCGAGCAAGGTGAAGGTCACTTATGAGGACCAACCGCCTTTGTCCGCGCAGGGATTCTGCAGGCTTGGTCTCCGCTCTAATTTACTCTAACACCATCAATCCTTTCCAACTTCTGCTATCCAACACCATCCAAGACATATACAGGCATTAACTGTGGAATAAAATCCTGCCAGGCCATTCTTCATTCAGTGTGTTACTAAAGGAATTTTACTGATAAATTGAAATAAAGTGCAGGTAAGACTTAAAATGTGATTCAGGAAGAGTGTGGGCACTAGAGTCAGGCAGGCAAGGATCGAATTGGACAATTACTAAGCGCAAGTGCTGAACCTGTCTCTGCCTCAGTTTCCCCATCTGAAAATCCAGGATTTGTAAAACTGTCAAACTGTTTTTAAGAGGATTTAGGTAAAATTACAAATTCAAAGGATCTAATATGTACTCAGCACAAAATAGGAGTTCAATAAATAATAACTGGTATTATAATATTATTTTTCCATTTATTTTTTCTTTGTTATCTCTAGAAATGTATTAATCTATGCTTTGTAGTAAAGATAATCCTGTCCTGGAATGTTCAGACGCCCTATTTCTCTTAAACATCTCAATAATCGTTCACTGGGGGAGTCTGGAAGATGCAGAGTGTAAGACCACATACAGGTTGGGAGGCTCTCAGGTAAATTACACAGGTGTTTCCTCCCCCACCAGGCTCAACAGTTTTCCTTTCAAAGTTAAGTCAGGTTAAAATGAACTCCAGGTCAGACTGGAAGAAGAAATAAAATAGGCCAGAGAGAATCAGACTCTCTCTGGGCGAGGATGGCTAGGAGGTGTGAAAACCTGAGTCTATCCTTTGAAGCCACCTGCTTCCTTCCTGCTATCCATCCGTAAGTCACTTCCTTGTGTGCCCTGAGCTGGCAGACACTGTACCTTGGCCAGGTCATCAAAGTGTAGAGCTCAAAGTCTACAGATACCGGGCTGTTTGTGTAACCAGATGAAAGAAAAGATTTCATATTTTATTT
The DNA here is from genome assembly GCA_004363605.1 of Indri indri. Taxonomy (NCBI): domain Eukaryota; kingdom Metazoa; phylum Chordata; class Mammalia; order Primates; family Indriidae; genus Indri; species Indri indri. The sequence continues at coordinate 92,039 of RJWJ010001808.1, forward strand.
GCCATAGGAAAGGTCTCAAATGTGAACTAAATATACAGAAGATTCTAAAAGCCTGTCACACAATATGTTCATTATTTAAAATAACACTCCAATCTTAAAAATTTGAATTTAAAATAGAAATATTTCAAGGAATTATTTAAAAATTCTTACACAAAAAAAGATGCCAAAAAAGTTAATTCTGCTATTCTCTTTCCAACATGAGTTTCAAATCATATATTTTAGCTGGGAAAAAAAATACAATTTCTTACATGATATTTTTAAATCCTAAACACTCACCCCCCACACAGACACTGGATGGCCGCAATTCCAGGATTTCGGTACATGACTGAGCTAGGATCTAAAAAGGAGAAAAAGAAAACCAACATACGGAATTAAATTATAACATGTGCAGTGAATTATAAAATTATTAATAACTTTAAGGTCCTCTCCTTATTTCAGTAGATGAGAGAGAAAACCTATCAACTATAACATATACAGCCACCAAGCAGGTAGGAAACTTCTGTGTGTTTCAGGATATTTTCTGTGATTGCATACTGTAGGATCCTTATTTGATCAGAGCACATCCAGATACGCACAAGTAAAGTGGATGTTGTCTAAAAGTCTGGTAGCCTTGAGTATGAATAGATAAGTAAAATTTCCTGATACTATAAAGTCTATGTTGAGTTTCTCCACCAGGCAAAAACAAGATAGCAAATCAGACCTTAATGATAAGTTGCTATGTTCTCTATTAAGAAGTTCAATATAAAATTAATACATAATCATTTCTTTATTCAACAGTGGCATTATCTATTCTATTTCTCAGGCTGAATTCCTGTGGATGCTAATCCCCTTATATGCATCAAACATTACGAGTGCAGAACACAGACTCCTTGTATGAGCCAAAATTATTCCCCAAAACACAGACTCTGTCCTCAAGCATTCCTGGCACCCAGGAACAGAATGGCTCTTCTTAGCTTGTTCTGAGAAACAGAAACCACCATACAAGGCATGAGGCTACAACTGAAAAACAACAGTGATGAAATAAGCTGTTCCTAATGGACACAACAATCGCGTCTTTATTTTTAGAACAGCTCTGCACTGCATCAAAGACGAATTCCAGCTGCTCTTTGAAAGACGTTCTTTTCTTGACGGAAGTTGAAGACAGATGATGCACAGCAGTTTCTAAACATCTCCTGTTCATCGCTAGAACAGGAAGTAAAAACTAGAGCAGGAAATAGAAATGCTTTCTTTCTGTGCTTTCTTCAGTAACAGTGGAAGTATAAATTCTCGGCCCCTAAAATCAACGGTGTCAAAGCACGGAATTTTTGATGATGGATAGGGATCTCTGAAAACGGGGCATCATTTGTACTTTTTAGATTATTTCTCAGTGAATCCAACTTTTCACATGGTGATTGAGGCTTTAGTGATTAGGAAATAAATCTAGTAAGATTTTCTGAGAAAATGCAGATGAGACCCATTCAAATTCAGAAAGGACCAAAGAGATTCCACAGGCACTCGAAGACCTCTCTGCACCCAAACACCTCCTCTGATCCTGCTACTTTTATCTACAATAACAAACGTCCCCTCCTATGGATTCAAGGTCAAAGGAAAACATAAAACCCCCAAATCTATCTGTCTGCTACCAGTCCAGAAGGAATTTATTTTAAAACGAAATCTATTAAGGAGGTTAATTTCATCTTTCAGTTTACAATCTCTTTGTAAGTGGCTTTAGCCACACTTTTATCAACATTCCTGGAAACTATTTCAAATACCAAGGAAAATTATGAGAGGTGTTTAAAGATTACATCTATTGGAAATAGAAATCATTTTTTAAAATTCCTTAGAATAAGGTAAATCGAAAAATTACAAAGGGACTTTCTAAAGATCATGTCAGAGAACAGGCATCCAGAATGACTTCTGTGAATTTGTTAAATTATGTTTGTTTTCTCTCTTCTACCAATATTGACTATAATTTAATCAGATCTCACAATATTTAAGATAAATGTGAATATATTGAATTCCTCTTTTAATGTGATCTAATCCATCAAACTATTTCTAAATAAATGAGATTCCAATAGCAAGATCAAATGAGAAATTCTATGGAGATCTTAAGGCTGAAGAATAAACATCTTCAAGGTTAGCTGATGTTCTACATCTTCGAAGCCATACCCTGTTTATCTCCTATAAGTTATTTTAATTTTAAAGAAAAGTTTCAAGGTGATTTAGCAGTTTATGTTCTACTAGAGTCTGAGACTAAAGAAATTAAGTTACATTAATCAGAGATTAAGAATAGTTAACGTTGGTTATATCCTACAATAAACTATATAATATACATTTATACATAAAAATACACTTACATTAGTTTAATATTTGTACTTCATTTTAATAAAATAAGTTTTTATAGAAACAATTGAATAGAAAAGTAATTCAGGTAACACATTCATTTAAAAGCAAGCAATTCACACTATGAGTCATAAAATTGGTATCGCTATCTAATGTAATCTAATTGCATTTCCATATTACCTGCTCTTCTCTAAAGATTATTTTATAAAATCTCTTTGAACCTTATATGATATTATTCGAGTGCATAGGTGACCTCCTCTATTAGAAAACAAACTCTTTGAGGACGGAAATGGGATGATATTATACTACACAGTCCTTTCAGTGCCTAGCAAATTGTTTTGTACATGCCATACAGCCAATAAATGCTTAGGGAATAAATATTGAATGTATAAATTAATGAAAATATTTAAAATGTCTAATTAGCAAACCAACAATCACAATAGGACTCAGCTGAGTCAGGATAAAGCTATTTTATGTGAAAAAGCATCTAGCCCTGAAACAAATTATGAATGTTGCAAATCCAGAAACCCACAATTTGAAACAAAGTTTACCAAAACCATTTCCAAATGAAAAATAAAGGGAGAGAGGTGGGGAGAGAAAGCGTGAGAAGAGAGTTTATGCATTTTTAGAAAATGAAATGTGTTCCAAATTTGGTTTTTCCATCTAGAATTTATTATGTGTTTTTATATCAAGAAAGCAACAACTAGAAATCAAAATAATTTGATGTTTGGATGCAAGTAGTTTACATTGTAAAATTTTTAAATAATCAGTTTCACAAAAACAAAATAGTTCATAATCTATTCTCCCCAAGTAATTGTACAAATTGAAATGTTCAAAATATCAAAATGGTGCTATTATTTTAAAAATTGTTATCACTAAACAACTGACGAAGAGAGGACAAACATTTTAAACACTATTTTTACCAAAGACTGCTATTGATTAGCTGAACATTGAATCAGGCGTCCCGTCTACGATAATGACACGTTATGTTTCATACTCTGCACGTCCATCATTTACACAACAGAGGAGCTTGTAAGGAGGTTTCTCAAGTGTGTGTTGCCATCTGTCTTCATTATACTCAATAAAACAGAAAATAGTTTCCACTAAAGGTTGGCCTTAGTAACATTAGAGAAAGCCAATAGCATCATAGGCCAAATTTGAAGATAAGCCTAATGCTATTAGTAAATCCAAGGCACTTTAAGTCATTCACATACTAAATGCAAAATTCATCATTTGAGATTTTAGGGGATATATATATATGTGTGTATGCATACACACACACACACACACACACACACACACACACACGTTGGCAAAGAACTTGATCTCGCCATGAAGAAAGTCTATTACTGAAGCATCTGTTCCCTCAAAAGCATCTTTTCACTCAAAAAGTAATATGAGTATTAAAGAGTATTTACAAACAAAAAATATATACATTATTATTTAATCCCTACTTTAAAATCCTCAAACATTAACATGGAAGACAAAAATCAAATGCTCTGAATTAAATACAAATATCAGTAGTTCAACTTGCCTTAAAATTCTATAAAGTAGGCAAAAATCTCAAACTATCATCACATTGATAAAAATCTCAACCCTTAATGAGATCAGGTTTGGCTGTAATGACTCCCGTTTCCTACCTTCCAACTGTGCCAGGTATCGCCAGGGTTTCCCCAGATGCTGGCTTCCCTGGAGATAACTTACTCCTCCTTTCGTGACAAGTTAGCTGAAATGTAACTATACTGACATGAAATCTATACCCATCACCCCCTTCCAGATGACACTCAAGAGACTTTGTTGGTAATCGGTGGCTAAAATAATGTAAATCTTTCTAATTTCATGCTAAATCCTTCAGCATAACTTACTCAAGCTGAAGTCCATCAACAACTTCAGGCAAGAAAGACTGTACTTAGAAATTACATTCTACAGTTTCTCTAATACGAATAGAAAAATTAAATTTCAGACATAAACATAATAAAACAACTATATTTCTTCTGATAGTCAGCTATTAATTTCTTGAAGGGAAAATCTGTAGTTATAACCCATAAAAATAGAGTTTTAGAAACTAATCAGTCATCTAGAGAATTCCATGGCGATTTTCCCCTAAAACCTAAATACAACAATATACATAAACTCCTAAAATGATTGAATCTCTGTTCCATTCTGCATTTACATTTAGCTTGTCCACTAGAAGTACTGATATGTAATAGAACCAAATTATATGTTTTCTCCATAAAGCTCCATTAATTTTTTTAAAAAAACCTACAATCTACTAAAAACAAATTCAGTAAATCTCACTCTGTGTTTCTGAAAAACATGATCTTTAAAGAAATATTTTAAATCCCAAAACCAAATGTTAGAAGAAACTGAGATTCCCCCCCACCCCTTAAAGATTAAGGAAAAAGCTCTGGCTTAGAGGATATATATTATTCACTTCCATTTTAGGATGGTGTTTACCAAAAATATCATAAATACTTAATAGCAACTGTTCCTAGTGCTTCTAGCAAAAGGCAGTAAAATGAAACATAAACCTCAGCTGTGAAAGCCCGGGAGTTTTGCTTTGCATTTCATCACTCCCCTTTCCCATACCCAGTTTAGGGTAGCCCAGATTCTAATGATCACCAGAGACAGCTCGACTGAATTCCAAACAGAAATATTATGTGCTCCAGCGACACTATTAATCATTTAAATGGAAAGAACAACAACCGCAGTCAAATGGCTGCTGGTTCAGACTGCCTGACTGATAGCTAAGAAACACCATATTTGGAGGAGGGAGTTATCACACATTCCAATCCAAATTTTTATTTTACTTTTTCTTCTATAAAGCCTATAAAACTTTCAAGATAGCAAGACAGTTAACACCATGCTCAAAGGGTATATGAGACTGTTTATGAAAATCTTAAAACTTGAAATCACAAACCCGGATTCCCAGAGCCCAATATACAAGAATCAGTACCAAATGTCATTTACAAAAAAAAAAAAAAAGAAAAAATCGGGATCTTTAGAATTACACTGTTGGCAATACTGAACAAACCTCTTTCTCAACCTTTCTTCCAGATAATGACCACCTGCCCCAGATATTGAGGTTAATTCTCATAGTTTAAAATATATGTAAAGTTACAAGCCTCTTGTGCCCACAGAGAAATACTCACAGAATTAATTATTCCTTTAAGAGCTTGAAATCCACCTTTGACAGGAAAGACTTGTTCTTTGGAGTCCGCAATTCTTTCGAGCTTTAGAAAAAAGAAGAAAACTTCAGGGTGGTTGACACATAGAACACTTTATAAATTCATTACATTTCAGTTATGTTCATCTGAAAAATTACACCACGGGATTAGTTTAGCAGTGTGGCCTGTGTTCAGGGTCAGGAATCACAGGTGATGATAGCAGTGTTACTCAAAATGTATCACCATGAAATGAAGTGAAATCAGTCATAGCACCTTCACATTGGCAATTCCAGAACAACGCAGAGCTCGAATAGCTGTTAACATCACAAGACTGGAATCTAAGCCATGCTCAAGCAAAAACTCCCACGTAAAATGATTTGTAAGTGAAAAAAAAAAAATGTAATGTATAAACCCTCAAAACTTCATGAAATATATTGGTTTTGTAAGAGATCTACTAAAGACCTCTCCTAAATGGACTTCCCAAATTCCTGCACACCTAAAGTCAAATTTTAAATAAAATAGAAACTTTAAATGAGACTGTCACAATAATCGTCAGCTGAGTTAAAGAAGTATTCCTGCAGTGTCAACCCAACTGTTTATCTTATATTACTTTCCCAAGCCAAGTAAATGTTGAAGAAATTTAGAGTTTTATTCTCAGTAACAAAACCTATTAAAATTCTGACATCATTGAGGTAGAGCTTAAGACATACAGCCATTTTCCTAGAAGATATTTATATTTTTACAGAAAATCATTTAACAGTTGATTAGTGTCATCATAAGTCCTCAGCGAAAAGAACTTATTCAACCATCCTCAAGACGGTTACGTGATTTCGATTAAAGTGTGTAGATCTTTTGTGACTCACCTGAGCTTGTTCAAAATCACGGACACCAACGCAATAAACACTAGCCCCAAGTGACCTGGAGATCTTTGCCTGTGGAAAAAGAGAGAGAGAAATGGGAGAGGGAAGAAGGAGGTGAGAGAGAGAGAAAGAGAGAGAGAGCAAGAGGGAGGGAGGAGGTGAATTATTCAAATACCGAGCTACACATGCAGAGATACACAGCCAAGTACAGTGGGGTGTAAGGAACAGTCTCAGTTCAACACTCACCTCTTTCTCCGCGTATGACGGCACTAGGCCATCCAGCTTACCATCCGTCAGTGCGATTATGATACTGGAGGTCTTTAAGCCTCCTGCCTTCTGAATTTGTTCATTTGCCTGAAAATGAAGAATAATCATCCAACTCACAATTTAACTTTTCACCGGCATGTTCCATTCAAGCTGAAGTTGTAAGTCTGACAAAATCGAAAGACGACTAACTTTTACAACCGGTTATTTCGTTTCATATTTATTTGAAACGTGCCTATGGTCACATTATAGAGTGGTAACTATTGGTTTTTAAGTGATATAGATTTTTAGCTGTGGTTGCCTAATCTGAATATAACCACAGAGAAAATGGAAAATTAGTCGAAAGGCAAAAATGCCACCTTAACTTTTCTTATCACCACAGTAAATGATGTTTTTTCTACCGGGCTCATCTCTAGAACATCTAAAAGCATTAAAAAAAATGTAAGATAAATATGTAATGGAGTTTCAGAGCTTTGCTACAGAGTTATATTTCATTACAGAATAATAAAGTATTCTCTCCCATACTAAAAAATGTAAAAGAACTTACTAGCTTTAGTCCTTCATGGATATATGTCTCTCCTACTGGGCTAACACTTTTCAAATCCTCCAAGCCTTTACTGATTTTGCCTCTGAAAATAAAGTATTAATATTATAATGTTAAACAAAAGAAAAATGAGCAGAAATCACAATAAACACTTCTTGAAAAACACGGCAATATTGCAGCTAAGGTTTCTTCAGTAAGTAGTAGAGGGAAGGACCTGGGCTTCGAGGGCAGGTAACTCCTTACACTTTTTGCCATTGTAATAAGTATTTAATCACTTCTGTATTTTAACTACAAAAAAATAAAAGTACTAACAATGCCTTGAAAAATCTAAGCATAGTCTAGGTCTTTTGAGCTGAGAACAGATATCTTCAATTATGCTTGTTTTACTAAGTGCTAAAGAGTAAAACATACTTTCCCTCATCCACAAAAATACAAAGACTGAGTAGCTCAGCTTCAATGAAAAAGTATTTTTTCTGAAACACTCACCTCGCCTTCCTAAGAGTGGGAAATTTTCTTTGTTATCTGCAAATTCCGAAAGCACGTTACTTAACTCTTAGTTACAGAAAATAACATTTTCTACTTCTGTCTTTCAGAGTCATAAGTCTTATGAATTATTCACTTTTTGTGACACCTCACCCATCAAAACACCTGGGTATGCTCACGAATGCAGTAGAGACTCAATACGTATTCCAAGAACAAATGAAAGAATAAACGGAGGGATGGATGGATGGATAGACAGATGGATGAGAGAGTAATGGATTCTTGGAAGAGGCAATGTGAATGAAAAAGATGAAAAACCATAGAATAATTCTTTTCATCATGATAATTCATAGTCCCAGTAGATTATGTCTAAGTGAAGTATAACTACAATATTATTAAGAGCTATTTTGTGTGTATGAGTAACGGAAGACTCAATGTTCAGGTTTTTATAAACACAGATTCCAAACCTCTTTAAAAATAAATAAAACCACAAGGAATCTTAAAAGGTAAATAATGTTGGAAAACTATCCAAATTAAATCTGAAACTTTTTTAAAGTTTTAAAAGATAAGAGATCTTAAGATATTATTTCGAGAATTTTAATTTTTCAATAGAAGAAAGAAAAATGCCTTGTTGAATGTAAAATACTTGAAATAGTAAACTGTATTACAATGCTTTAAATAAAATATGAAGAGTACTCACACTACTGAGGACAATAGGTGAAGGAGATTAATTATACAAAGTATTATCTTAATATCAAGGAACTTACTGGGATCATACATAAATTTCATATGTATATCTATGTAAGTGTGTGTATGTACACATCACATGTTATATGTATAACATGTGTAAAAAAACATTTTGTCATGTTGCAATACTATGTTTCAAATACTTCTAGTAAGCCATTCACCAGAGCTTCCCACCAGTTTTAAAAGTAACTTCATGAATATGTTTTTATATTGTAATGAAAATTATTATCAGACAAGCTCTCCATCTCAAGAAGTTTCCAGAAAATAAGACAAATTTCCTCTTTCCTGATTCAGTCATCTCTACCACGCTATGTTAATTATCTCTTTTAATACTTGCTTTAATAGCTACCTATTCTGAACCTTTCTTTAACTTCATTACACTTTTTTCTAAGTCACCCCAAGCTTTCTATTCATTCCCATATTCAACTTTTACCTGAATAAAAAATTTTGTCTCCTAAAAACATTCTACTCTATAATAATTGAACTTATTTAATTTAATTAAATATCTTCAGTTCCCAACTCGATGGGAAGCTTACAGTGGGTGATCGTCATGCCTTTTATTTATAATGTATTCCCTGCTCTGCACTGATTACTTATTATAATACCTTTTGCAAAGTAAGTCTTCAATAAAGTTTTCAAGCTACCACAGAAAAAAATTTATAATTCCGTAGATGATGCAGTAAATTACATAATTTATATGCTTGTTTGATCTAAATATTTATGTTTGATATCTACAGAAACGACTTAAAACGGAGTCTCTCTGAACGCAGATAAAAACTAAATATTTGGTGCTTCTCAGAAACAAGAGGCAGAGTGTCCTCAAGCCTTAGTGTTTGCTGCCAAAAGGGAAATGAAAAACACAACTGAAATGCAAGTTTACACAAACAGATTTTTTGTAGTAAAAATAGCCTTCTCTGCTCAGTTTCGATCAGCTCACCCCTCCTTCTAAGGCCCGGACAACGCGAGCAGAAGACTCTTAAGCTAGGAGAGACGCATCTTTCCAAGAGACTCTGTATCCCACATTTTTTGACAAGTTCCTTCAGCTCATTTCATCGGAAAAGACAGCACTTTGTGGTTTTTCTGTGTGTACCTACGCCGGTCACCATACTATTCCAAGCTGCACTGAATCCCATCACTGTTTTTGCAGCTACACGATCACAATAGAAAGTGCTCCTTGCTAAGAACCAATGGCATCCACACACACCAGAGTCTGGCTTTGTACTCCTTCCAGGCCAACTACAGAAAAGGTCTGTCAGCCTCTCTATCAACAAGGTGAGGGAAAATGAAAACCAAAAAAAAAGACAGGGACGATCTCAGGCCTTTGGAGGATCCCAAGCAACTCAAAATAAGTATTGAGAAACAGTTAACTGGGGAAAGGCAAAATGATGTAGTAGGTTAAAAAAAAAAAAAGAACTCATTCATCCACACTTACAATGTTGAAGAAAATTCTAAAGAAAAAAAAAAGGAGGAAATGATTCAAATAAAAAGAGGAAGAGGAGGAAGAAATGGTTGTTTCATAAAGACAAGCTCAAATCCAGCAACGTTTTAGAAGACCAGCATCACTGGGTTTGGCTTTGATGTGATGTTGTCAACTACACAGAAAAGCAACATTGAAACTGCTTCGGTGTTTGTTGTGACACCGTCGTCAAGGATGCTACTGTCATCTCACACACTGTCCCCTATCAGGTCTCATCGCAGAGGTTTCCTTGTCACTTCCTCCCTTCCGTTATCTATCGCATCTATGTAAGCTGGTGTGTGGCCCTGACTACCAGCACCAGGGAGCCCACAGCAAATTTTTCACCCATTCGCAAAAGTCCGTGAAAGTCCTGTGATTATCAGGTTGCATCACCCTCCTTTCCAAAACCTTAACTTTCCTTTTTTTATATTTTATTAATTTTCTGCAATACTGTTATGTTCTAGGCAATCTCAAATACTATGTGGACAGAGGCAAGATTTAAACAAACTGGTATATTAAACCTCTGAGTTTTTTTTTTTTAACTGAGAATTGGGGGGGCCAAACTCTATCATCACCTGGAGAGGAAGAGGGTGGGAACGTACTTCAGCTCTGACAGCGTCTCTCGAATTTCTCCGCTGAGTAGGTAAAAGGAAGAGGAGCAAAGGAAAGGAGAGAGAGCAACATAATTGCCATGAATGGTACCACATTACTGGCTTCTCTCCATCCACGAACACCGGATTGCGGAAGGTACGCGCGACGTCATAACTAAGATAATAACAGGTTGAAACCGTGGCGTGATAAAATGGTTGGTAGATACATCTCTACAGACGCGCTGTAGTTCTCCACCCTGGCTGAACACCGGAATCACCCGGGGAGCTTCATAAAAAAAGCTCTTCTGGGCTCTAGTTGAAGAAATTCTAATTGACTTAGTTTGTGATGGGGTCAGGATTATCACTCTTTCTTGAAAACTCCCCGAAGTATTCTAATGTGCGGCCAAGATCTAACTTAACCTCTGATCTCACTTAATTTAAAAACTTTCCCGTGTTGTGGGAATGCTCTTTGCCTTAGCGATTTTGCCAGTCACTCCAATTGAAGGGGTTTGGGGTAATAGGATAATCGTTTAAACTGTGTATTTACAATTTCTGGGATGGCATGGATCAAGGTGAGAACAGGCTTATAGACAGAGATAACATGGATTAAGTTCCAAGCCCAGCCTTGTTTCTCCATCTATAAAATAGGGATAAAAATACCTTCCCCATGGGGACCTTGTGAGGATTATAATTACGACAATTATATTGTTACAATTTTTCTATTTTATTAATAGCGATTGTTGTTAAATTCTTACAATGCCTAATTTATAAAGTACAGTTTATCATAGTTATGTCTGTATAAGAGAAAACATAGTACATATACGGTTTCAGGCATCCACAGAGGTTCTTGGAACATAAGAGGGAAATACTGTACCACAAAACCAGTGGTGTGAACATACGTGTTTCTCATGATACCGTGCATTGAATGTGCAGTTCTTATGCTTCACATGTTGCAGTTGGGACACTGGAATGGCTAGAAAGGACGAGATGCCGTCACCCACATGGTTAGCAGTTAGTTGGTCCTAGTGCTGACGCTGGCTGTCACCTAAGAGCTCAGCTAGGACTGTCACCCGGAGCCTTGATTCTCCCCCCATGTGCCTTTTCCGCACGGCTAGGTCGGGCTTCCTCCTAGCATGGCATTTTCGGGGTAGCCAAAGTTTTTATATGGCATATGGTTTCCAAGAGCACAACAGAGGAAGGTCCCTTACCTTATTACATCTTAGCCCTGGAACTGAAACGGTCACAGTTCCATGTTCAGGTCTGCTGTATTCTACTGATTGAAATAAGTCAGTCCCAAGCCCAGCCCCAGACTATAAAGAGCATGGGTGTGTGTACATGTGTGCATGTGTGCGCTTCATTGGAAGCCACCAAAGAATAGCTTACTGCAAAAGCAAAAAGCCTCGCACATCTGTGCTGCTAAATGCCTATTTACAGAATTGCATAAATGCTATAGATATTTATATCACAGGTAAATTATGTTCTTTATTCTCAAGAGATTATTAACCAGGGACTTAATGTCTTTGAAATCAACAGTAACTCCAAAACAAAAATGTAGCAATACACAAAAATTTCATGCTGGTTAGACAGTTACATAACATACCAAAATGTTTCTTTTAGAAGGTAAAATTTACTAGATTGAGTAGAATATGAAATAAAACAATGTTCTCAAGATGTTATTTATGTCTATACTAATGATTTATAATCCACTCAGCATTGTACTTTACCTGAGCTATGACACACAAGTCATTTAGTAAAATGTCTGATACATAGTTAAGTGTTCAATGAACTTCACCTTCTATTATCTCTTTCCCTTAATAAACCAGAATATTAACTAGAGTGAGAAAAAGAAAAAAACTGTATGAAGAGAATATGTTCATCCAAATATGAATGAACACTTTATTAAATTGTTATTATATATTACATACATATGTAATATATATTATGTATTGTGCATATGTACGTAATATGTAATATTATGTATTACTACCTACTGCACGAAGAGTAAACTGCGAAAAAGGAATTTGTTCTCTCCCAACTCTTCAACTTTTTTTTTTTAAAGTTTCAAAACAGTAAAGGATTATTTTCTAAAGACAAGCACTGCTAATACATTCTATCATCTTAGGAACTAACAAGTTTTAGCTATATCTTACTGTAGTTTATATAAAAAGTGCTTATTGTTTATTTAGCATGTCACTCTATGCCAAGCTATCTCTGTGGTCCAGAGTCCAAATAAACCCAAGGTAGCTGTCCTGGATTAAAAAATACCTGCTAACAAGGTACCCTGCACAATCTGAGTTTTGTAAAAAACTTGTCTCCAATATGATGTGCATTTACCAACGTGCAGTGCTCAGCTCACACCTGAAGTTCATGCCTGCTGCTCTTTGCATAGTTTTAGTCCATTTTCCTGCTCACTTTCTTACTAAACCAGGAGAAACTGACTCCTGCATTTTACCACTTCTGTGTGCCAGGTACCTGATTTTCGGCAACATATTCATAAAACAGATGTGGGACCTCGGTGAAAGTAACCGTTAGCACGTCCATTGCTAGAACCTGAGCTCCCACGCCCGGAACACTCCGGGTTAGCACAAAGCGTTAACTTTTCTAAACGGGAGTAATTACTTCCCCAGTGGAATTTTTTTAAACTAACCCAAGTATTGTCACTTCCTGTCACCACTTCACTGGTTTGTAAGAATAGGATAAATTTGGAGAACTACCATGAAGTATGACAAATTCTGGCTAACGTTAAGACTGGAGAAGGGGAACACAGAGAGTCTGAGTCAGGGCAGGGCAGCGGCCAAGTGCAAAGGCTCAGCATGAGCCTTGGATGTGCACTCCAGCCGCGCGCCTATCTCACGTCGAGGAAACTCACATGGCCCCTTTAAACTTCTCTTAGAATCCTGGCCTGTCTCGATGAGATGAGGAGGATAGTGAACACTGACAACCTCCAAACCCCATGCTAGCTTTAGCCTCCTTCGAACCCAGTTATCAAAACAACAATAAAACGAAAAAGAAAAAAAGATTATGCACAAGAAATACTAAAAGGTAGTTAGTTGCAGGTAGGTGATAGAAGAAAGAAAAGGGAATTAATAAAGTTACCAACGTTTGTTGTGGACCCTGTATGTATCAGACCCTCAATGAGGCCTTCTGGTCCATTATATGCATTTAATTGTCCAGGATGGCTGTATGGTGAGCATGATTAGCTCTTTTAACTGGCCCAGGAATTTGGCAGCAAGAGGTTAAGAAACTTGTCCACTGTCACACAGCGAGTACGTAGCTCCTGTATCTATTTGGCCCAAGGTCCAGCCCTGGTCTTTTCACTCTAACAAAAAGCCTTCAGGACTCTCCAAGGTAACAACTCTATTATCCTCTATTCCTGAACAATTTTTCTTTCCAACCCCTGAATCCCATTCTGATGCCAAGATAGCTACCTGTGATTACAGAAGTCAATAACGTTAACTTAAGCGTTTAATGTTTTACAAATAATACATTCTTATTAAAATCAAACAACCTAGATACATAAAAATTAAAATCATGAAGGCTTTTTCCATCTTCTATCTCATGCCTAAGACAGTATCACTGTTAACAGTTTCTTTCATGTTCTTTAGACTTTTTTCCATGCGTTTCAATCATAAACACACATACACACCATATAAATGGTTAAGGATTGTTAAGGATTTTGTTTTCTTTTTATTTTATAAAAATAAAATCATTCTAAGTGTTCTACAACTTTATTTTTTCATTTAATATATCTTGCATATATTTTCATATAAATACATATAGACTTTCCAATTTTTTAATGACTGCATCCCTTTCTATATATATACTATAATTTAATTATGGTATCATCAATTAATAAGTATTTAGATTAAATACAGTTTCTCACTATTATGAACATTGCTACAGTATCTAATTTTGGACACATACCTCTCTTTACATACTAGTGCTAGAATTTCAGTAAGACATAGTTCTAAAAAGTAGAATTGCTGATACAAACTTTCTAGACTTTTATAGATAATGCCAAATTCCCTCCAAAATGGATGTATCAATTTATAAGTTACCAAATATGTATAAAGGACCATTTTCCCCCAACCAAATTTTTAATTTCAGCTTTTAAGGAATAAGGAAAAAAAACTCTTTCAAATAATAGAAATGTGTATATTGTCTAAACTTAATTAAATGACTTCTCCATAATTTCCTTCAAGTTTGCCTAAGAAAGATTTTTTTTCCTAAGTAATTGATTTTTGTGCTGAGGTCAAATAATTATATGACCTTTTCGATTCTGGGGCGAGTATAATGTAAAGGGAGTTGTAAATATTTAGAGCTAACCTATAAGAGTAAAAACAAGAAAAGTAAAGTAAGTCATCATTTATCACATGGTGTAATTACGAAGAAAGACAATCTATGGAAGCAGTTAATAACTCTAGGTTCTGGAGTCAGACCAACTCAGACATTCATTCAACAAGTATTTATTGAGCATCTACTGTGAGCCAGGCTCTGTTCTGGGTGTTGAGATATACAGGTGAACAAGACCAAGGAGGTCCCCCTTCCTGCATGGTTACATCGGGGTCACGGAGATTAACATAAATTGACTAGTTAACAGAATAATTTCAAAAAGTGATAAGCAAATATAGCAGCATAGGAGATTGCCAGTGGTGGGGGAACAGGGTTCCTTTAGACTTGGTGGCCAGGCCAGGCTTCTCAGAAGACATGATCAATCTGGCCAGAGAACCAACTAGCCCCAGGGCCAGATCTAGCGCAGAGAAAGAGCAAAGGTCCGAATGAGGACACAAGCTTAGTCTGTTCCAGCAATGAGAGGAAGACCACCTGGGCTAGACTGGGTGAGGACTGGGTGGGGCTTTCAGGCCTCTGGGAGGCCTTGGCTTTCCCTTCTAAGCCATTCGACTGTTTTAAGCATGAGAATGGTATGATCTACTTTAAAATGTAAAAGATCATTTTCACTAATATCGTTTCGCTTGCCACTTGTAAACTATGTGTCCTTAGACAAGCTACATTGCCTTTCTTAACTTTAGTTTCCTCATCTATCTAACTTGAGATAATAACAGAATCTGTTGCATAGAGTTGATACGAGGATTAGATGAGGCAAGGCATGGAAAGCACTTTGTACACTGCCTGGCACATAATAATTGCTCAGTAAACGTTTTCAACTAAATCACTGTTACAGTGTTAAGATAATATTGAACAGAACAGACCATAATTCACTGTGCTCTATGATACAATATAGTAACTAAAAATATCGTTTAAAATTAGTCCTGATTCCAAATTCTCTGATTTTGAAAGGCTCGGTGCTTCCACAATAAATCAACACTTGGTACTGTCCTATTATCTTACACTGTGATATTACCCTGGGCTACTTGTGTATATATGTACACCTTCTACTCACACACACACTAGATCATTTATCTTTGTGTCACCCCCTGACCCACAGTGCTCAATACACTGTATATAAGGTAGGCAGGTAGGTAGTTAGGTGGGTGGATGGATGGACTAACAGACATGTGAAGCATAAAAATCATAACAGCAACAGAAAAGAAGGGAATGCTTCAGATCGAAGTATTTGAAAGAATAAAGTTTCTAAATTGATGAGTACACAAAACGTATAACTGATAATATCTTGCTATGTTTATTATCTTATTCTTGCATTTGCATCTCACCGGGCGCCATGCTGAAACCGTAACAGAAGACACGGCCCTACCCCGAGTACTCTCTGCCTTCCGGTGTGGCCTCATCTCTTACTGAAAAGCTTTAGCAACACTCTGAGAAACATGAAAGAGCTACTTCTCATATCTACCAAGGCTGTGAAGAATTATGAGCGACGGAACCACAATGGTGAAACCCGCTGTACTTAACCTCAGAAACTTGGGAAGTTACTGCTTTCGTCAGATAAAATTAGTACCTCTGTATGCATTATCTTATTTTGATCTTCACAACTCCCTGAGAAAACAAGGCAGATTTTTCACCTGCACTTTATAGAATAAAAACTGACACAGCAAGTACGTGATTTGCCCCAAGTTTCCAAATCAGTAAGCGGCAAAATTAGGACTCCGGCGCTCGCTCTAACTCAGTGTCTTTCCTGCCACCTCAGACAGACTTGGCAGGCCACAAAGAGTGAAACTCATTAAAACTCAACTTATTTCTATTTAGAAAGAGACAGAGGAGCCGGGTACCTATCAAATACGTTGCAAGTAGCATCATTAAAATTCTTCTTGGAATATTATAGATCCTTTTAACCAGGACGATACTCCCTTTATATAAATGTAATTCTTCTCTGATCATTAAAACGCTGCATATTCTCTAGCTCCAGATGATAATACTAATAAAGCTTTTATCTCTTGAATACTTAGGTACCAGACACCGCCCTACACACCCCACATTCCTCAACTTCAATTCTTGCAACAACTTTATGCCTTAGATACTATCATCATCATTATCATTGTCATTATTACATGGATTGAAAACATTTAGGCATAAAGACGTTAAGCAACTTGTCCTTGACCATTTGGCTAGTAAATTGGAGAGCCAGGATTTAAACTCAAGTAAGACCTGGTCCCGTGACTCTTAACTGCAACATTGTACCACCTCCTGAAAGCAAAACCTCTTCTCTAACCCATTTCAATTTCTCCCCTATTAGAGTCAACCAACGATAGAGAAAAAAAATCTCTTAACTTAAATTAAAAGTTTAAACCCCTCCTGTGCATGACTAAGCAACACCACTCTGGCCGACTAGGGCCCAAGCTTCATCTTCAAAGGGCTGTAGGACCCACATGCAAAGTGCCTAGCAAAGAACCTGGCATGGTGTTTGCAGCTGTCAGTTGCTGAGTTTCTATGTGCCTGGCATCATGCTAAGTGCCTTTCTGTATATATGTATGCCACAAATGGTGAAATTGTTCTTTTTTTTTTTTTTTTTTGGATAGGCTGGATCCAAAGCTGTTTCTTTGGAAATTAAACTGGGCAATGGAGAAAATTTACTTTCATAAAGGCAAGAACTCTTGTATCCCTGGGCATAGACAGCTGCTGTACCTGGGTTGGGGACCACTCCTGCTCTGGCTGCTGCTAAGACCCACTTGCACACAAGAAAGTGAGGAGGGACCCTCAGTGGGAAGACTGAGGTTCTACACTGGACCCACCACCTACAGAGAGATTTCCTCTCTAGGAAACGGAAAACTAAAAGCACGAAGAAATTGGAAGCGTATGCATATACTTTTCCAAATCGATTTGATGAATTATAAACAAGTTCTCTCCCTGAGTTCCTTTAAACATTATGATTCCTTAACCTTTCTGCGGGAAAAATTAATTTACGAAAAAACCGCATTCACTCCTAACTTTGCAGACGTGCACGTATCGTGCAAATGAAGTACAAGAGCCTCCCTTGTTAAAACCACCGTTTGGAGAAATGTGATTTCAAAGTAACTGCTAACCCATTCATTCATTCAACAGGAATTTACTGAGCAAGAACTATCTTACACACTTTGTGTTAGATGCAGTAGATATAAAAATGAAGAATAGCTCCCTTCCACTATGGACCCCATCCTTTAAAATAAGTCAATGACTACTTCGAACTTGTCATAATGTATTCGAAGGACATAGAAATGTTCATATGATACGGGCTTGGAAAGAGCCACACCTTTTAAAAGCACTGAGGAGCTCTAGATAGAGGGATAGATAGGTAGAAATATATGTGTGTGTGTGTGTATGTATACGTATGTGTATGTATGTATATACACACACACTCACATGTATATATCAAGTTCCTTTATAAAAATGAATATATTCAGCATCAGCAGACCTCAGAAAAAGACTACAAACCCAGGATGTCTGCTGAATCTAGTAAATCATCCAAACAGATCCGTTTCTTTTTCTTCTTCAACATTATTCAGATTCCTGGTGGATTAATATATTACATGTAAACAAATGTAGAACCACTGACAGTAACGTACAGGAGGGAAAGGTAGGAAGTAGTGAATATAAAACTAAGGCAGGGATCTAAATTTCATTGCACATTCCACAGGCAATACGAATGACAGTGATTTCCAGATTATCTGCTTTTTATATTACTCAGACCTCCTTTTCCTTCTATTAGTGCAGAGAACTGAATTGTCTGTGTATCTGCTTGGTCCCACGGAGAGGCCTGAATCACCGCTTGGAAATATCAATCACGTCTATAAGATTCATCTCTTACTAAAAGCCTCCAGTGAAACAATAATGCACTAACCTGTCTCCAGTTAATGGCAAAATAATCGTTGCTTGAGAAGAAAACACAATGAAAGATAATCTCATCTCAGGGCTGCAAAATAAGAGAAGAGGCAGTTGAAACATTTTTAAAAGAAACATTGATACGATACAGACGTATAGCTAGGGAGTTTCATTTAAAATTGGTCTCACTGAATGGTCCAGGCTTCTTTTAAATGTAATTCCCCAAGTAGGTAGACTAACTCTGCTCAACATTACTGCATAAATCATTTTGGATTTGGTCAATGTTTCCCAGCCCTCAAATACTCTTCCATGATCCATAAGGACTTGTATTTACAAAAAGACTAACTGGAAAGAAATTCTGGGCTGATGTAAGATTCTTTCATAGAAAATGCTCTTTCCCGTGGTGTTCTCCCTCATTTTTTTGAAGGAGGCTAGACTCTTCGGAGCCATTATGGTCTCCGATACTTAGGGCTGGAGAGTAGCTAGTTTGACTTAATGACCACAACTATTATGTGAGTCCACAAAAAGGCATCGTGAAGTAAGAATCCTTAAAGAATGCCAGGGGGAATGTGAAAGAAACCAACAAGTCACTTTTCAATGATCAGGCATTTTTACTTATCTGTGTATCAAACATCTTATTTCCAATCAGCCAACAATTTCCCCAGTTTTTTAAGCTTCAGGCATTTATGTCACAGAACGGTTCTTTTTTCTGCGACACTCTGTGCAACTATGACTAAGATCCGAACCTGAAGATATGAAACTGGAACCTATGAACTGACGGTCAGAATTATCTCAAAGGTTTAACCGTATTTGACAAATCGCCCTCTAGAAGTTGCCCTGTGGTGTTCACTTCCTGCAATATATTGTTAGTTACTAAGCAACTAAACTGTGTGTTGCAGAATGCCAACTTGAAAAGCAAACCAAATAAATCAGAACCCACTTCTTTAAAATGCCGTATTGACGTGATCCATTGCTTTTGATCAAAATCTACGTGACACTCTTGGAACACTCTAAAATTAAGTGAGAAAATTTATAAACAACTGTCCATTCTGCCTTTGACATTTAAGGATATAGGGTCTTGTTTATTTTTCTTTCCTAGCTAGTTTTACCCCAGACCCTGTCCAGAAATGAATGTCATACTTGGCTTCTTAAGCAGGGGGCTGGTGATTGAACACGGACAGGCATACATTTTTATAGGGATAACTTTCCCGCTGCCAATAACTGAAAGCAAGGATTGCCTAGGCCTCTACAGATTGTTTGAAGTTACTTGTAACATGACTTTCAAAATGTTTTGATCATCCAAGCCTGTTTTACAGAAAACATTTGGGCTAACAAGACTGAAAGAAGCAATATTTAATGATACAGTTCCTATCCGTGTCCTCTCCATTATCTTGATAAACTTGTGTTTGCTTGTTACATTTTTTTTCCTTTAAAAAAAAAAAGGAGAAAATAAAAGCCTCCGAAGCCTGGCATCCTGGGGTTATTTTTAAATAGGAGGTGCCACTAATTCCTAGTTACCTCTAAATAAGAGAGTAAGCTGGATTTCATAGCGGGAATGCTTTTTATAGGAGAGGAAACCAGTCTTTCCTAGTGAGCCTTATTGCATATATAGAACAGTTAAATTTTAAACCAGCCACACACCCACACATTGTGTAAACACAAGTCATTTCTTTAAACACACACACACAAGTGCCTTTTCTGGTAGTGGGTTATTAACACATGTTCATTTGAAGTTTTCCAACACTTTTTTTTTTTTAATGAGGACCTCTACAAGACTAAGAATTGTGTGAAAAGGAAAATATTATTATGGATACTATTAGCATAAAATTTATTTTTTATGTGATAAATTACGAGAAAGCATAACTGAAATTCAAAACATGAAAATTCAGAAAGGAAAAAGACATTTAGAATAGTATTTGAAGATGCTCCCCCAGAGCCTGAGCCAGGTTTCTTGGACCCAGTTGAAATCAGCCCTCAACAACTGAAGGGTTGTCCTAATAACGGCATGTGAGCAACACCGACCCTGAGGCACTTAAAAATCAACATTTCAGGAAAGGTTTTTCCCCGCAAAAGGTTTCAGAAAAGGGAAACCCTGCAGTTTACTTCTTTTCCACTGCCTAGGAAAAAGTAAAGCAGAAAACATACCTCACAAATCTCTCTGCAAGTTGCTGGACAAAATTGTAAATTTCAATCCAGTTATTTGCCACACTCCCAGACCTGAAAAATGAAATTGAACCGATCAGAGAAACAAAACAGGGCACTGACATGTAAACATTTTAAACCAGTTCCTTTTTCAATACCACGGAGAGGGAGGAGGAACCTGGCCTCTTGGAGCAAAGTAACTGCTATCTGCAGCTGAAACTTGGATGCTGCCCAGAGTCAAGACAGTCGGCCCATCTGCAGGGAGTACCTGGCTGCTAAGTGTTTAGAGTACAACCCGGCTCTTCCACAGAAACACAAAAGCCTTCCTTGCAGGGAAAGCAAACCACAGTGGGTATCCTAACTCTGGGTTTTTCCTCACTCCAGTGAAAGCTCTGATCAGGATCCATCCAGGCAAACTTTAGCCAGCGTGTGGGTGGGAGTCGAGGGAGGTGGGAAGCACAGAGGGCAGACAGAGAGTCCTGTCCGGGGTCCTGGGAGAAAGCACGACCCCCAAGAGGCCGCGCTCCCACCTCCCAAGCGCTCCACGACTGGCAAGCAGGGAACACCCCACCTTTCCAGGGAGCCCGGGGGGATTATCAGCGCCCGCCCCTCATCCCTCCGCAGCCCACGGGGATCAGAGCGCGCCCGCCCTTGGAAGGAGAGGGCCACAGCCCCCCCGGGCGGGTTTCCAGCCCCCTGCGCCCCAAGACTCGCGCGCACACCTCTCCGCCCCCCTGGTCCGGTGCCGCCCTCGCCGGGAGACCCTGGACCTGCCCTGGGCACTCACTTGTCCAGGACGAAGTAGAGGTCGAAGGCTCTCCTGCAGGACGGCTGCTCCTGGGCGCGCAGCAGCCCCCCGGGACCGC
Organism: Indri indri; assembly: GCA_004363605.1. NCBI lineage: Eukaryota > Metazoa > Chordata > Mammalia > Primates > Indriidae > Indri > Indri indri. The sequence goes on from RJWJ010001808.1 coordinate 113,688, forward strand.
CGAGCACCAGGAGCCAGAGCGCGGGGAGCCGCCAGCTCCAGGGGTCGCGGGCCCGGGCCCGCCCCGCCACCATCCTGCGCCCGCGGCCTGCGCCTGCCTGCTGCTCGCAGCCCCCTGGGCTCTGCGCCGTGGGGACGCGAAGGCCACCGGGGCGGGGCGCGCCCTGCTGCGGGGGCCCCGGGCGAGCAGCGGGGGCGCCGGCCCTGGGGCGGCGGGAAGGACCGAGTGACAGGGGAGGGAGCGAGGAAGAGGGAGGTCCTGGGAGGACAAAGGGCGGCTCTGCCAGCGCCGGAACTCCGGACGGTCCCGGTGGCAGCGGCTCCGTCCTCCCCCGCCCGACTCCCGAGAGTTCCTGCAGACGATGCGGCCGGGACGGCTGGCGGGGAAGTTCCTCCCGGGCCTGGGGAGCCTCCGGCCGGAGCCTCGGACCCGGGCGGGGAGGCCCGTTCCGCCGGGAGGGCTGCGGGGCAGGACGGGGCGCCCTGGGGACGCGGGACGGCCACCGACTCGCAGGGCAGACCGGTCTCCTCGGCTCCTCCCTCCCTCCCTCCCGCGGCTGCAAAACTTTCTCCTTGCGCTGCTGGGCGCTGGCCCGGCGCCCGGGCCGCCCTTTTGGGGGAGGAGGCTGAGCCGGCCCCGGGCTAAGCGCAGCCAGCGAGGCCGGGCCAGGCCAGGGCGGGCCCGTCCGTCCCCAGCCGCACACGCTCGCTCGTGGGTTCCTGCCCGGCCGGCGATGACTAAGCCCGCCAGGCTTGGGAAAGGGGAGAAGTTTAGAAAAACAAACGTCCTCTGGAAACTAAGCTTGCCCGTCCATCCCGCAGGCCTGGCCCGTTTGAGGGTAGGCGGGCCAGATGACCGGCCCCGCGCGCGGGGTCCAGAGACCAAAGACTGGGGACTCCGTGGGAGGGGACGGCCTGCACCCCAGGCCGCTACCACGAACGCACTTTTTGTAAACTTCCTCCTTTAAAACAAAAACCAAAACCTACTTTGCAGCTTCATCCCGCCAAGCCAAGAAAAGCTGGGAGGGGATGGTGGGTGGCGGGGAGCGCGGGCCTCTTTAGAAGCGGAAAATTGTAGCTCAAAATAGTTCATCCCACTGTCATTCACCCCAAGCCCCAGTTATCCAAACCTCGTCCCGAGGCAGGCGAGGCTGCCCTCGTCCGACCCGTGCGGGAGCTGAAGTGTGCACGCCAATTCCCGCCCCGCTCTTCCCTGCCCCGGGCTGCACCACCTGTGACCCTTTGTCAAAACTGGCTTTTAGAACTTGATCTCACTAGTGTACCGGCACTGACGTCATAGGAGGGGCCACTTCCTGCTTTTCATTTTAACAAAATCAACGCTTTGGGATAAAAAGTTTATATAGTGCTTAGAGCATCTCTTCTGTTCATGGACGTGGGTATTTAACTTCTCATTTACGTTATTTTTGATATACATTCAGATCTGTCAGTTCTTGGAGGATAGAAACCAGTTACCTTAACAAAGTTTTTTTTTTTTTTTTGAGTGCCTACTATGTGCTAGGCGCTGTTCTGGGAGTCGTGGTTAATGCTCAGAACAAGATGACAAGCCCCTGCTTTCATGAAGCTTGCAGTCTGATTAAGGAGTGAAAACGGACAGTAAACGATAAACACATAAACAAGAAAAACGTCCGTATTGGAAAGGGGGTTTGCAGGGATTTGCAATATTATGATATGACAGCACATGACTGAGTAGGTGACAAACAAAAAGGACCCAGCCATTCCAAGAGCTGGAAGAGGAACATTCCAGCTACAGCAAGGATCTGTATTAGCCTAGCACATTCAAGAAAGAAAGAAGAGTGGTGTGGCTGGAGCTTTGTGGGTAAGATAACGTAAGAGAGACAGTCAGGGGCCAGAGTGCGCGATGCTTTGTAAACTAAGATTAGAAGAACTCAGGTGTTTTATATTGAGCATGATAGGACTTCATTAGCAGAGTTCAAGCCCAGGAGTGGGCAGGTGGAGGAATTGGTATTATCTGTGGTTTTCAGAGATCATTCTGGCTGCCGTGAGACAATGAATTTGGAGTTAGCAATGACGGTAGCAGGAAGAGCAGTTAGAGACTATTACAGTATCGAGACAAAATAAAATAGTATTACACCTTGGACCATCACCTCTTTATAGCTAAACTGAGCAATATGAATGGATAAAAGCTTCAGTAAACACAGGCAGACCCCCATTTTGAAAATATCCTCATTACAGATGTGAAAGATTGGATGGACAATGGCTAGCATTCCTTTTCGCTCTTTGGAAACTGGCCACTTGGGGATGGAAATTCCGTCACCATCCACTCGATCCACCATCACTTACCTGATGGAGTGGGCAAGGTACTGATGGGGCAAAGGGCTGATTTGATGGAAGATAATTTTTACTTTAGTTAGAAGGAAACAAGGGAGGTTTCTAACCTCCATTTTTTTTTTCAAATAATTGAGCACTAGAAGAAAGTCCAAGGGAGAGTGATGGCTGTATAATAAAATCCCTAATTCTGTCCTTCCCTGCCTCATCTTGAGGTTCTCAAATTCTGACCCCTTCTGTAGCCATCGGGTCTCCAGGGATATGTTCCCACTTCTCACTTCACATTTGGTTCCAACCACAAATATGTTAACCTCCTGGACTTCCCATAGCAGAAGTAAAACCAGCTGACATTTTCATGAAATTTGTATCAACCGCTTGTTAAAGTTTCTTTTCAAGGTATTTAATTTATTTATTGCTGGTTGAACCTGGTCTCCATTTTCAAGTTTAATCTTAAGACAGAATCAAAGATATTATATACCTCTCACAATTAATACCATATCAGCGTATGACTGAACAGAATCCAGGGGGAAAAAAAAGTCTGCCCAAAAATAGTGGCAATTGACTTCTAGTTAGAAGAGGACAGAAAAAGAACATGAGACATGGTGCCAACCGTGTACTCTATCCTCTTGATGAAATGATTTAAACTCACATTTATTGGTTTCCTTTTTCCTTAGCTTCTTGATGCATTGCCTGCTCATCTGGGACTCCACAAACTGATCTAAGAATCCATCTTGTCCTAGGACCAAATTAAAGCAAAATATCTTGAATTTAAAACTCGTTCTTCCTCAAAATTCCTGGGCCCTCCTGGAGTCCTCCTCCCATTGAGTTTTTCTTTCCTGAGTATAAGGCCAGAAGAGATGCTTGACACACTAAAGCATATTACCACTTTTTTGTTTGTTTGTTTTGGTAAAAAAAAAAAAAAAAAAAAAAAAAAAAAAAAAAAATTCAGCCCAGTGCTGGAGCTTTTTGCATTTCACTCATTTGCTCATGTAAGATCTACAGCAAAGCAAGAAATGGCCTCGGCTAGTACAGACCAATAACTAACCAAATCACCTTCATTTACTAAAAGTTTATGGGAAGATCATTAATTACTGGGGCAACAAACTCCCAATTTGCTGCAGATAGGGCTGTCTAGGACATGGGGCTTTCAGTGTTAAAACTAGGACAGTCCCTGGCAAACAAAACTGTTGGTCTCCCTTTTCCTAAGCAATAACGAGGGAAGATGAAACCAAGAGCGAACTTGGAAATCTCCGCAAGCTGCGAAGAAATAGTAGAAACAGCAATGCTTTCCCTCCTCCGTCACTGAGAGTACTTGGGCATTGTGTCGGCTGGAGACTAGCGAGGTAAGGTTTCAAAGTAACTTTTGTACCATGGCAATCATACCCGGATGCTGTTTAACCCT